>QTSX02003753.1:129747-151273 GCA_014839935.2 Entomophthora muscae
TGGTGAATAGCAGTATTCACAACAGAGACTAACTGTAACCAGCTTCTGGGGGAGGAAGCCCACATCCAAGAGAAGCTAATAAGAAGTGTCAGTAAGATGGCAACAGCAACTAAACTGAACTACAGAAGCTTTAGTCCCAGAATGCTCTCAAGAAGCAAGAGGAAATAATACCTGTGGTTTTCCTGTCCACCAGTCCCCAAAGTGTGTCCTGGATTACAGCCAGGGACCAGCTGGAAGGGATTGTCATTCTCCAGTAAGAGAAAATGTATCTCATAAATATGTATAGGGGTTGAAATAGGCTTTTATTCACTCTCAGAAGGAAGATCCCCTTAGAAACCTTCTGGCATATGGCCCGGGGGATCAAGGAAACAATATGGATTTGCCAATACTTGGAGTCCTCCAGCAATATCTTGGACTCCTTGTATTTGGTCTTAGACTCCTGCACCTTAGTCTTGACTTCTGCTCCTTAGACTTGGACTCTGGCGCCGCGCTTAGGATCCAGCTTCTTATTCTTGGGCTCCTGCTCTGTTTTTGTGGGCTTCAGCTCTCTAAATAGCTCCAGTGGCCTTGTTGTTCCACTTGTCAGTCCAATAAAGCTCTTGCTGGTGATCAAAAGGCTTCCAAAAACCTCTTGGCAGAAACTCAAAATACCTGGAAAGACCTCCAAAAAGACCCTGTAACTTTCCAGCAGGCCACCTTTTTATAGTGTCCTTTTCCCAACGGTTCCGCCTTCAAATGGCTTTCTTCAGAAGCTTAAACCATTGCCGCTCACTTTTTCCTATAATAACTTAAGCTTACATACTTACTTTCTCAAAAGCTTAAAGTATTAATTCACTATTTCCTCACTTATACTTTAAGCTTTTTGCTTCCCACCAATCATTTTCATCAGGAAACCTGCCAGAACTCAACCAATGAATGCAGAGCGCAGAAATAGATCATTTCTGAAGTTCCACCGGGATCCAGATAGGAAAATAATTTCCACAGCTCAAACCGCTCAAAGTGACAACTCTTTGCACACCAAAGCGTTACCTGGTCCATTATTCCAGCACCAGTCTTCCCTGCATTTAACCTGAACCAATTTAAATAGTAGAATACTATTTAAACTGTGTTTTTCTGGACCTCTTCAACGTTTTCCACATATAATTTACAAATATTGTTAAATCCAAGGAAAACGTCCCACCAAAACAACTTTGCATCCAGCTCTCATAGCAACATACCTCCATCTATCCTAGGAACTTAATAAATAAATATCTTACCCACACTTCTATTCATATTCCTTCTTGAGTTTACTACTAAATCAAGGCAAAAATTCCACATCTTCTCACTTTGGCAAATCAATTTGGCAAAATCTCAGCTCATTTCTCCGGACCACTAGTTCTTCATCATTATCTTCTGATCCTTCAGCCAGCTCCTGTATCATGATCAGCTAATTCTGCATCATGATCTTAAACCACATCTTCCAGATATTCAGCCTTAGTCTCTAAACAGATCATTTCAGTCTCCAACAGCTCAGACCAGTCATTAAACGTCCTATCAGTCCTCTGAAGGCTCCTCTATCATGACCAGCTACTTCTGCATCATGATCTTTGAGCCCTTCCACTTATCCTCACTAGGAACCATCTTAGTTCCCTTTGCACAATGAACCATCTTGGTTTCTAAAATTTAATATGAATCAAGAGTCTGTCAACTAGCCTTCACTGTGATCAAACAGTCCCTCTCACTATTCTTCTCTGTTAATTCTGTGAACCACCGCGGTTCTTTATATCAGTCCATGTTACCAGAAATTGTAGACCCAGGCATGAGTCTACATTGAACTGGCGTTTGACTGGGCCCTCACAAGTGGCACTCCACTTAGGCCATTCAAGCATAGATTAATGTCTATGCAATGTCTTTACTCACCTAGGTGATTAAGTCTGAGCTTTCAGTTTCAGAGTAATCAGCTCAACTTCCCAGAGGCCTGATCACACCAAGTTCTGCAGCTGCTTCCCTGAGCAAACTGCCTTGGTGACACCTCCAAGCAAATCTATACCCTCCAATGCTCACTTTGGGTTCTCTCCCAAAGCCCCATAGGGGCATAAACAAGGACACCCTACCAGTCTGTTAGGTATGATGCTTGCTCATAGGTCTCCTGTAAGCATATCAGGGTTTGTAGAGCCCTAAGAGCTCTTCCCCTCCCTGGCAGCCCGCGTTACCTGCCAGGGGTCTAAAACCTTCTACCCCATACAGACAAAGTTCCCTGCTTTCTATCTCAGTATTCACCCTTCTGCAGCCACAGTTCCCTGCAAGGTGAAGAACTATAGCCCAAAGCAGCCAATATCTTCTGCTGGGCGGAGGCAACATCTGCCTCTGGTAGTCCTTTGTTAACTACCAGCCAGGCCTTACTTACCCTAGTAGTCCTATGTTACCTACTAGGCCTCTACCTGCACAAACAATCAAACTTTTTCTTGGCCAACATTAGCCCTGCCTACAAACCACCAAACATGTGGACTGTCACAATACCTTATAACCTTTCCAAAATTTGCAGGTAATTTTTTGGAGATGCTTCTTTATCAGGATTGGAGGATTTCTGGATTTTACTGTGCCATTTATTGGGAACCTTCAGGGACCCAGATAGCTTGCTGAGAGCTGCTGCAATGGAATTCAAGGTAAAAACATAAAAAGCCCATGTAAGGTATGGAATGACAGATATTATTGGATAAAAGGTGAGGAGGGGTGTGGGGTTTCTGTCCACCAGTCCCCAAAGTGTGTCCTGGGTCATAGCCAGGGACCGGCTTGGAGGAGTTGTCATTCCCCAGCAGTGTTGAGCAGTTGGCCAGAAGCTTGTATCTTGCCTGCATAAGTGCAAACTCTCTCAGCACCTTCCCAATTAATAGGTAGGCTTCCCCACCATACACCTGTACTTCAGCAGGCGCTAGCCCCTCTGTGGACCTGTACCAATCCTGTAACAACCTGGTAAATTCATTTCCTACAAACTCCATTCCCCTATTTGTCATCTCAAGATGCCTAGTCACTTTTTTCTTACTCCTCCTGGGAAGAATTACTGGAGGCAAATCTTCTACAACATTGACAATAAGTATCTTCCTCCCCCCTGGCTAGAATAGAAGATATGGGGTATCTTACTCATAGGGCTTGTATTTTTATCATGGGAAAATTTGAGCAGGGGTTGTAATAGGCTTTTATTCATGGTCAGAAGGAAGATCCCCTTAGAAAGCTTATGATATAATGCCTGGGTAAGGGAAACAATATGGAGTTGTCAATAATGAGAGTCCTCCAAAAATCTCTTGAACTCCTTGTACTTGGTCTTGGGCTCATGTGCTCTGGTCTTGGGCTCCTACACCTTTATTTTGGGCTCCTGCGGTCTGTTTCAGCTCAGGATTCTTATCCTTAGCCCTGGCTGCTGTATCTTGGGCTTCTGCACATTTAGCTTGGTCTTCAGCTCCTTCTGTAGTCCTGGTGGCTTTTGTAATCCACTTGATCCAGTCCCTGTTAAGCCTCAGATAGCACCCCTTTTATACCTCCTTGTTTCAGTCCAAAATCTCTCTCAGAACTTTTGTTTTTCAAAATCTTAAACTATCCAGTTTTTCTCTCTCTACAATATATTAAACTTAATAACTTACTTCAACCAATGAAATTCCTGAATTTTCTGCTTCTGCTCCTCATTTTTAGGCTTTAACTCTCAAGTTAAAGCCCTCAAAAGTATAATTAAATAAACCTTGGCTCACAGCCAATCAGACGCCTTGATTCAATTGTTTTGCCAAACAGTTTACCCAAATGACCCACTCTTGACTATGGTTTGAACTCAACACTGTCTTGCTCTGGGTAAACAACTGCTCTGTGTTTTGAACAGTTTTGCTGTGATTACCATCACGTTTCACCAGAAAATCTTGAGCGCTTTTGCCTATGTTTCACATAGGGGATTTTTAAACCCTTGATTCTTCCATATTTCTCCGTATTTCCCCGCATTTTCTTCAGCATTATGCGCCTTCAAACTTGCCGGTTACTCACCTTTCATCTCTCCTAGTTGTTTTTGGCAAAATTTGCATATTCACCTCACAGTTTCTTTCCTGTTTCCGGCCTCTTTCTGGCACCTTCCCATTCAACCAACTCTAAATAAAATTCAGTTTAAACACTTTAAATCATTTCTTTTGTCATCTTTTTTTCTTTTCATATGATATTTAATTCTTTTATATTATATCTTTAGGCAATATTAAATCATTATTCCACTGCTTCTTTTCTTAATATTTCCTCTTCTGAAACCAAAACCAGTATTTTAGCTCCTGAATCCAGTTTGGCTAGTCCTGCACTATCATCTTCTAGTCCTTCTGCCAGTTCTTTAACCACATTT
Organism: Entomophthora muscae; assembly: GCA_014839935.2. Lineage (NCBI taxonomy): Eukaryota > Fungi > Entomophthoromycota > Entomophthoromycetes > Entomophthorales > Entomophthoraceae > Entomophthora > Entomophthora muscae. Next base: position 134,093 of record QTSX02003753.1, read on the forward strand.
TTAGCTCTTCAGCTCCTCCTCACTATGAACCATCTTGGTTCCAAACTTCAACATGAATCAACAGTCCCTCAACTAGTCTCCACTGTGATCATAAAGTCCTTCTTACTAGTCTTCTCTGCTGATCCCCTACCATGAACCACCTCGGTTCTTTATCTCAGTCTCTGTTACCAGAACCTGTAGACACAGGCATAAGTCTACATTGAACTGGCATTTGACTGGGCCCTTGCAAGTGGCAATTCACTTAGGCCATCCAACAATAGCTTTATAAAGTCTATGCCATTGTTTTTACTCACCCAGGTGATTAAGTCTGGGTTTTCAGTTGCAAAGTAATCAGCTTTACTTTCCAGAGGCCTAATCACACCAAGTTCTGCAGCTGCTTCCCTGAGCAAACCGCCTTGATGTCACCTCTAAGCAAATCTATACCCTCCAATGCTCACTTTGGGCTCTTCTCAAAGCTCCCATAGGGACATAAACAAGGACATCCTACCAGTCTGTTAGGTAGGATGCTTGCTCACAGACCTCATGTAAGCGTATCAGGGTACATAGAGCCTTCAGAGCTCTTCCCCTCCCTGGCAGCCCGCGCTACCTGCCAGGGGTCCAAAACTCACAGCCCTGGTAGACAAGTCCCCTACCATGCTGGCATACATTTCTACCCTGGCAGCCAGCGTTACCCGCCAGGGTCTAAACATCTTCCAGCCTGAGTAGCACACGCTACCCATAAGGCTGGATCACTCCCCACCCCAAACAGCTCAAGTTCCTTACTGATCTATCTCATTCCTCACCCCTAGCAGCCACTGTTCCCTGCTGAGTGAGGACCTCTAGCCCACAGCATCCAATATCTTCTGCTGCGTGGAGACAACATCGCCCCTAGCAGTCTTTACACTTACTAGCTAGACCTTACTTTTCATAGTAGCCATCATTCCCTACTAGGCCTCTACCTATCACAAACCAACAACTCATGGACCATTTTTAGCATAGCGTGTTTATTTGAAGCCAAATCAACCCTTGCCTACAAAACCGTCTACATGTGGATTATCACAAGGGGAGAACATTGATCTGTTTGAGGGGTTTTGGGGTCCAATTATGGGAGGGAATTTGTTACAGGTACCAGCAATGTATAGAGCTAGCTTTAAAAAGACAAAATGCCCTGGTTTCCCAGGAGACCTGCATAACTCTCCTTGAAGAAGATCTGGATGTCACTCACCTGGAGAGCCAGGCCTACTGTCATGGTACCAATTAGTGAGTGGGGAGCTATTTGATGCAAGTAGAGGGACTTCAGGGCCAGAGGGCAGAGCCCACTACAGGATTGGGGCCAGCTTGATAATGTAGGAGAAGGATTGACTGAGCAGAGACCAAAGTCCTTAATTGGGGGCCACAGAGTCCACCAAGCCAGTTAGAGCTCTATATAATACTCTAAAAAGCTGGGTGTAAGTGGCATCAGTGGCAACAATTAAATCTTGCAGGCAGTTGAGCCACAGTGTCAAGGGGATCAAAGGTTCTAATTAGACAGGCAGATAATTGTACTTATCATGGAAGATTATGGGATGCACTATGTACCAAGTTCCCTTTTAATTGAAGGTTTCTGGTTTTCTAGTTCTTTTTAAAGAGTTGACAATTAAGATTTTTTTTGGCTGAATTCAGAGTAGGATAGATTCAGAGGATAGTTAATGAAATGTACAGGTTCAAAGGGAGCACCTGGTGAAAAGAATAACACAGTCATAGGGTTGCAGAATTAGAAGAATGACTGGTGATGGCTTTGAAGACTATAGTAATTGTATGGAGATGGTAGAAGATAAGAACTGAATATGGTAGAATTTTTGTAGGCCAAAAATTCATTATACTTTATTATCAGAATTACTATAACACCATTTTCAGATTTGATAGGAAATTTAATCTACCTTTCCAGGTTTCAGCAGTAAGCACAGAAATCTGGACCTCAGGCAGTCTAACATCCAGAAGCTGTGGTATCAGGTAGCATTCAGGTTTAGTGGACTCATTATTGATGGATGTTTGCAAATAGATGCAAGAAACTTCCTGTTTCCTGACTCTATTCCCAATATCAGGAGGCCTGGATAAATATACTCTAGCCTTGACGCTGAAAGATGGTGCCTTCTGACTATCATTTGTAGGTATAATTTTAGATCCTTATGAAATTCCCATTTGGCAAGCAGCTTCTTTTACATAGTTCTGGGCTTTAGGTGGCGCGTCTTTGGCTTTGAACCATCTTGGCTTTGGTGGAACTCTTTTACTTTTCAGGATTATAATTAAGTAACTCACAGATTCAATCCAAAAAAACTGGGGTTTTCAGGTACTTGTGTCAAACCAGCAGGCACAACCCACCAGCAAGGTTCCAAGCAAGCGGGTTTGTGACCTGCAATATGATTACCTGGCCACTCAAAGCCAGAATAGGAAGTCAACTCAAATTGCCAAATCCAACAACATGAACAAATAATGATCCCTTATGGTGAATACCTTGTTTTGGGAATTGACTCATTACCAGGATCAAGCCACCCCCTTACCATTCAACCGTGTGAATAACACAATCATGTTCCTGTTATCCTGATTCACAATGACTATATAATCACTATCTCTCAATAAAGATTATTATCTAGCTTCTAAATATTTCCCCCTTGTAACTCTGCTAAAACAGCACAGTTACAACATGGTAGCACAGGTAGGTTTTCCATCCTACCTCATCTTGTAAAATTCTGCCTGTTACCTGTACTTGCCACGGCCAACAAATCCTTGACAAAATTATGTCTGGCCTTCCGCTGGACTGGACCCTGTACACCCCTGGTGCTGAGATACCTGATGGCTTTGTCCTGTACCAGAACACAGTGATTCCACTACCCGCCTTCAATGCCATGTCAGCACAAGGGTTCTTCCAGACAGCCGCCACCATTCCACAACCATCTGCTGAGAACACCATGCCCACCTACGTAGCCCAAAGACTATGAAATGCTGCCTTGGAACTTTTGCCAGGGCCAACAACAACAATGCTGCTGTATGGATCCAGTCCACCCAGAGCAAGCTGGCCCAGATGGAATGTCCTCAGCAATTTTGGATTGCAGAAATCTCCATCTGACTGACCCGCAACACTAGCACCTGGTGTGACAAATGGCACAAAGAACACGCCAAGAAGAACTGGGATACCTTCAAGCAAGACTTCTTGGCAAGGTTTGTGCTTAAGGACACAGCGCTCATGATCATACACCAAGTAAAGAACCTAACCCAGACGGGCACCATGAAGGAACTCACCCTTGCCTATGAGGAACTTTGACTTTGTGCACCCTCTGACATGGCCTTTGACACCCCAGCCACACACTTCATGTACTATGACACCCTTAAGTTGCATGTAATGTGGCACATGAACATGGACCAGGTGACCAACCTGCAAAGCCTGTACTGCAAAGCAGAGAAAGCGGAATAAACCTCCAACGCCCTTCATAAGGCACAAACAGGAAAACAAGAGAGACCCAAGGACTCCCACACAGGCGGGCTCAACTTGACCACTCCCTAGAAACAACAGGAATAACACCAACCAGAAACCCACAGGTTCAAATGGGCATGGAAGTGGAAACAATGGCCAGTCAAATTGTACCCATTTCTGTATCATCGCCACACAAGGCAATCAAGACAAGGGAAAAGCCTGAGGAGAGCATTAAGTGAGACAAGCTCTCTTCACACAACTCCTGACTTGCCCAATGATGAGTACTGACCTGAGGACGTAGACTGATGCCCAATGATCCAAGTACCCTTGGAGGACCTGGTACTGTACACCATTGCCAGACATCCCAATAAACTGATGTCCTATCCTTTCCGTTTTGCAGTTACATAGGCTCAGCACTCCTGGACTTGGGCGCGGATTGAAACCTAGTCAACAGCAGCTTTGTAGACAAGTTTAAGCTAGTCACTAATCCTTTGCGGATTGAAAATGTGGTTTTAGCTGATAAACATCACATTGCCGTGACAAGGGAAACTGCCCCCTTCTCTGTCATGTTCAAGAATCTACACTCCACCATCCAAGGCCTTGTCATTGACTTCCCAAAGTTTGACATTGTACTGGGGTTGGATTGGTTACAAAAGAACAACCCTCACGTAGACTGAGCAACCTCTGTGTTGACCATTAAGCGTGAAGGTGTCAATCACCAGATCTACCCTGACTCAGTGGACCAACTCCTGACCAACCTTGTCTTTGTGCTTATCACAGAGACCCTGGACAAAAAGGAAAACATAAAGGCAATTGACTGGGACTCCTGCCATTACAAGATCATACACTTCAAGGATCACCAGGATACCTCCACGCCTCAGGACAGAAAAATTGTGGCCCACCATCCAGAAATCTTCAAAGAAGCGCTACCTGGGCTGCCCCCTGAGAAACACATCCAACACTCCATCCAACTCAAAGGGGCTGTCCCAAAAGCGCTCCCTACTTACAGGCTTACCCCAAACAAAGACAACACCCTAAGTGCCTACCTCAAGGAGGCATTAGAGAAAGTATTTATCTGTCTCTCACAGTCTCCTTTTGGGGCTGCCATAATCTTTGTGGCCAAGAAGGACGGTACCTTGCGTCTGGTCACAGACTACTGAGCCCTAAACAAAGTTACCATCAAGAATTGTTATCCACTACCACTGTTTGACAACCTCTTTGATGCCTTGGGAGGAGCCACAGTCTTCTCCAAGATTGATCTGACTGCAGGCTACAACCAGATTTGCATCAAGGAGGAAGTCATCCCCAAAACAGTCTTCTGCACTAAATACGGCTCATACAGATGTGTGGTGCTCAACTTTGGCATGACAAACGCCCCGTCTACCTTTGTGACCTTTATGAACAAAGTATTTGCGCCACACATAGGCAAGCATTCCCTAGTCTACCTGGACAACATTATTGTCTACAGCGCTCAGTGGAACAGCACCACAAAGACCTAGAGGCAGTCTTTGCTACCTTGGCACAACACAAACTGTTGATCAAGCTCTCCAAGTGCCAGTTTTTCTGCAAGCAATTATCCTTCCTGGGATACATAGTCTTAAAGGACGGCATCAAACCTGACAGTAAAAAGATACAGGACTTATGCAAGATGCCGCCACCCAAGGATAAGTTAAATCTCCGCACCTTCTTGAAGATGGTGGCCTATGTTTGTTGCTTCATACCTGACTGTGGTGTTTTGACTGCCCCCTTATCCGCCATAACAGGCGCCAAATCCAAGTTTGTGTGGACCCCCCAACATGACCTCTGTTTCAGACGCCTCAATGATAATCTCATAACAGCTCCCATCCTGCAATACCCCAAACGTGAAGGGGAATAACAAATGGAAACTGACGCCTCAGATGTATTCATTGGGAGAGTACTACAGATCAAAAATAAAAATGGTGACTTCCTACCTGTAGCTTATGAATCACAAAAATTGACAGATGATGAGTGTCAATACCCTATCCATGACAAGGAACTGTTGGCTATTGTGCAATGTCTAGCCAAATGGCGCTGTTATCTGGAACGGCAGGAAGAATTCATAACATTAACCAACCACAAGTTGCTCATATATTTCAAAACCCAAGAAAATCTATCTTGCCGCCAAGCCCGCTGAATGGAGCTCTTGGAGAGATTCAATATACTCATACAGTACAAACCTGGTCCTAAGCTTGCCATCACAGACGGCAACAGCGCCCATGTTGACACTAAAAATGTTGACAGTGGTCATGTTGACACTTTTAATGTCAATACTATAGTAAAGTGTCAACCCGGTTTTACTTAATGTTGTTTCCTGGATGTTGACACTTTTTTAATTAACAAAACACTTTACCCTGAACATTTTTAATATAAAAAACTATTTTAAAACACTTAATTATACTAAAATGACCCCATAGAGTTCAAAAATGCAATAAAAAATACTGTAAGTAATAAGAATAAGGAGATATAAGCAGCTATTTTTAGTCTACCATGTAAATTACACTCTTTATTATAAAATTATTTTTTATTCCCATAAAAATTAAAATTCCAATGAACCAAAAATAAAGATATTTTATATATCATAATAACCACAAAATATAAGAAAATTCTAATTTTAATTTATTATACTTTATATAAGCATAACTGAAAATATCTCATACCTCAAAGATAAATTAACAAAATATAAGATATTTCTTACAAAACCACATTGAAACTGTATCTGAAACTTACCCTTTATACCTAAAAAGATTAGTACTAACCAAAAAAAATCAAAAAATTAAAAGTTTAAAAGTAAAAAATATATAGGCAAAGCAAAGCAAGGTTTATTGGGCTAATTAAAGCCACCAGCAAGAGCAGTTGCAACGTCCTCAAGGTACTTATTAATCTCTGCCACCTTGTAATTTTTCTTTACTACCTTCTGCACGTCCTCCTGGTAGTCCTGGTCCTTAGACTTCCTCTTCTTGGGGGCCACCCGGTTGGCCAGGTTGCAGAACTTGGAGACAGTCTGGGCCTGCTCCTCCTGCAGCTTGGAGAAGAACTTGTTGAACTTGGGGTTGGTCCCAAACTTGGTCTTCAAGTGCTTGTGCCAAACCTCAAGGCTAGAGGTGGTCTTCATCCCCCCTTAATACAGGCGCCCTGGCAGTTTCAAGGGGCAGTGGCCCCGCTCTTTCCTCTCCGGGCAGTCACCTTCTTGCCCACCCATTGCTTTTCAAAGTGCTCCAGGTAGCCTTCAAAGATGGTGGAGTGCTTCTTGATATAAGCATCCTCCTGGAGGGCCTCAAAGCCAAGCCCAGTAAGCTCCAGGCGCACAAAAGCCAAGGCAGTAAACTGGGTCATGGCAAAGCGGCACTTCCCCTTACCATCATTGAGATACTTCTCAAAAAGGTCCTTCTTGCTCTTTAGATTCTTGACAAGGGACTGCCAAAAATGGAAGAAGCAGCCCTGGACTTCTCCATTGAAGGTGGCCTGGAAGGCTCTGAACTGAGCCTGCTCAAAGTCCATTATTATAACCTTTGGACCAAGTGAGCACGCATGAGCTAGCTGCTCATTGGCTAAGGTTGCCTCATCCTTCTCAACGGAGGAGGGATTGGCCCTTGTGGTGTGGGTGGGAAAGGGGAGCTGGTTGGTGGGAAGGGAGCTCAAAGCATCCCGGACAATCTTGAAAGCTCTGGCATAGACCTCTGTCTTGGCACCAGGAAGGAGAAAGAAGACAAGGGGATGACCTGGTCATTGAACTGCCCATGCAGGACCCGAAGCTGCTTGAAGATAGGGGGCAAGTAGCAAATGTGCCGTCGCACAGCCAGGTGATAGCAGTGTTTAGCTGCTCCAGGTTTTGGGTTGAGTTGTAGGCTACAATTCTATCCTTCACTTCCTGCCCATTGTCATGGAGCAGGAACATCTCACCATCCTCTGTCTTCTTGAGGGCATTGGTGAGGACCAGGTCCTTGATGTTGGTGGCACTCTTGGCCAGGGGGTTTGAGGCTTGACGCCTATCACTCACAAACTTGACCAACTGATTGTGGGTTGGCACCCTCTTCAAGTTGGTAGGGGTCAGGTACTTGCAAGCAAGCACGGCCAGCTGGGTGACAGAAAAGTCTTTGGAAGTGGGCATAATCTGCACCAGATACCACTTCAGGAGGCAGGAGATGGTTGTGTTGGGCATCACACAAGTGTGCTTGCCCTTGATAGTTTGGACCAGGTCCCAGTACTCAGTGTTGAGCTGCACTGGGCAGGAGCAGTCCTCACAGGTGTAATGGGGGCTCTTAAAGCCCCGGTTGGCATTGTTGCATGAGAAGATGTATCCATTGGCCACCATGGCCGGCCCACCTTTAACACTCATGATGGGGAAAAACTTGGGCAGGGTGGAAGGGACCTTTAACTTGCCATCTACGTTGCAGATGTTGTGGGCCACAAGAGGGTCCCAAGGGCCAGCAGGAGCATGGCGGAAACCAGGAAAGTAATCAGGCGGGGCTTTGAATCATCCCCAGATGAGCTTGAAGGGGGAGAGTTTGGCAGGGGTGGGGAAGAAGAAGGAGGCTTGTTGTGGTGCTCCTCATGTGCAGGAGACTTATCCTTGGGTGGAGACTTTTGGGCTGAGCGCTTTTTCTTGGTTGGCTCCTTGTCAGAACCCGAGTTTTAAAAACTGTGCTCTGTAAGAGAGCCATCAGTTTCCTCTCCCCCAGTGGAATGAGCAGGGCTCTTCTCAGGAGAGGGCTCAGGAGAGGGCTTGGGGATGGTTTGGGGGTGGCCTTCTTTGACAAGACAGGCTTCTTCTTGGTGGCTTTGGTGGGCTTGGAGGGACGCTTGGTACCCTTTGGCTGCTTATAGGTGTTCTTGTCCTAAAATAATAATTAAAATGGTTTAAAGCAAAGTATGTAAAAAAAAACAAACAAAACAACTTAAAAAGCATAACATATAAAAGTAAATTTTAGATGGTTTTTATTGGCATTTAAATGTTAAAAATTATTTGTATAGTTTTTATTTTATTAAAGTTATAAATAACAAGATAAAAGTTGATAGAAATATGTGAAAGTATCATATTTAGATATAGATTTTATTTTAAAAATTAAAAAATATGAAAGAGCAAAGTCAAAAATACAACATATCAAAAAATGAGAAGTTTTTATTATATAAAACATAAAGTTTTATATGTGAGAAGTGTAAGCGTCAACATTATGATTGACAATAAGTAAAAAAAGCTGAATTCTCACTGTTGATTACAAAAATTGTAGACATTATTTTTGACAACATTCTCACTGTCAACATTATTTTTAAAATTTACTAAGTTTTTTCATAGTACACTTTATTAAATTTACGCGGGCTAGCAAAAAATTAACCGTTTTCTGTGTATTTTTGTTCACATGTGAAATTTTTAAAAAAACATATAGAAATAAGTAAAAAAAGTATCAAGGTTCTTTATTTCTTTATTAAAAATTATATTTGGGTAGTGATAATATGATATTTTACCATTGCGCTTAAGTAAAGTTGTTAAGAAGTTGTATTCAACTATTTAAAGGTAAAGTGTCGACAATGTCACTTACAACATTCTTTATATGAGGTGGCATATTAATCTAGGGTTAATCACGCCACTCTAATTTGCTTAACTCTACCCCGGGGGTGAGCACAAGCAAATAAACGACATTTACAAGTGTCAACATTATTTTTAATGATAAATTCTATAGTAACTTACATAGTAAGTCACGCTTAAATTATTAGATCACCGTTAGCATCCAATCCACTTAATATATTAAAGCCGTAATAAGTGCCACATATATATTTATAACATGAACATTCCAACAATCAAATATATGCGCACTGTGTTTTTCAATATAATAATTCAATAAAAAAATTTTAAATGCACACTCATTTTTTTTACTGTAAATGCTTCAGTTTTGTTATTAAAAATAAGTTTGGCTTAAAAAGTGTTGACATTGACACTTTTACGTTGTGAAATTGAATAAAAAAATAAACTAATTTTTATTAGTAAACATAAAGGAAAAATCATGTTAAATTGAGTTTTTATTAAGCTTAATATTAAATTGTGTTGAGATGGCCACAATTTTGTTGTGTTTTCTGGGTTTGCACCCCTGAACACTTTAAAAAAAAGAATTAAGCTAGCACAACTAGCAAAAAACATAGGAGATTTAGAGTTGACAGTGGCCATGTTGACAAAGTGTCAACATGGGCGCTGTTTCCTCACAGATGCTCTCTCACGCCTATATGTCTGTTCCACAAGAGGGGGAAATGGGCTCAACACAGACTGGCCTCTCTTAGTACTACAAAATTGACAAGGGTTTTCCCCTGGTACAACCAACATAACAAAGGAAACAGTTATCAAAAACAAACACCTATTTGCTGATGTATACAGGACCATACATAGAAAAATGTCAGACAGCACTATCATTTCCTATATCCTACGCACCAGCGGTTAGACACCATCCTACACTATCACAGAGACCTCAGACACACCAAGAGTCAAAACCTATATGAGTTCTTAAGCACAAGGCCTGGTGGCCAACCTTATAAGGTGACGGTTAAGAAGTCCTAGACCAATGTGAGGTAGACAAAAAGTTTGCCAAAATTAAAACCCCTTCAAAGTCAGTACTACTCATCTGCATACAACTACCCTTCAAGGTGTGAGCCCTTGATGTCATTGGCCCCATGCCAGGAAGATACAATGATAAGAAATACATCATCAACGCCATAGACTTTGCTACAATATGGCCAGTAGCCCAAGCAGTAAAGGCGCACACTGGCAATGATGTACAACAATTCATAGGAAAAGAAATAGTCAGCAAGTTTGTAAAGCCAGAACTTCTGATAACTGATGGAGGAAAAGAATTGACCTCCAAAAACACCAATGCATACCTTGCTAAAAATGGGGTCAAACATATTGTAACAACACCATATCACCCACAGGCCAATGGACATGTAGAGCAGCTTAATGGCAGCCTTGTGCAAGCCTTAGCCAAACTCACCACCAGGAGACCTGAAGACTGATATAAGCAGCTATAAACTGCACTACTTGTGTGCCAAACCCAAGTGAACAGATCCACCGGAAAAAGCCCTTTTGAGTTGGTATACAGCACACAGCCAAGTATCATTCAAGCATTGATAGGACCAAAACTGGAAATCCCAAGTAAAGTCCCCCCACACCTAGACCATCAAGTTATAGAGCCAAGAGTGAAAAAACAAAAAAGAAAAATGAACATCTGCAAAAAACCTTTGTCCCCATCCAAGATAGACATGAATTTGGGGACAAAGTTTGGGTCATGAACGTTGATAAAAGCAAACTACAACCCATGAAAGTAGGGCCAGCAATCATTTTAAAGGTAAGCAACAATAACACTTACCTTGTGCAAGGACTCAGGAAGCGCAAACAAGACAAGACTCTACACCATGATTACATGAGACCCTGCAAAGAAAGACAAAAACAGCAAGAAACTGCCCTGCCTGCCACAGAACAATAATTAGTCCAGTTTAGCGCCCAGGCTCCTGACAACCTCCCTGACAACCTACCCCCAGAGGAGGCCAACCTTTAGTTGGGGGAGTGTCAAAACAGCAGGCTTGACCCGCCAGCAAGGTTCTGAGCAAGCAGGTTTGTGACCCACAATCCAATTACCCGGCCACTTGAAGCCAGACTAGGAAGTCAAGTCAAATTGCCAATTCCAACAACATGAACAAATGATGATCCCTTATGGTGGATACCTTGTTTTGGCGCTTGACTCATTACCAGTATCAAGCCACCCCCTTCACCATCCAACCATGTGATCAACACAATCATGTTCCTGTTATCCTTGATTCACAATGACTATACAATCACTATCTCCCAATAAAGATTATTATCTAGCTTCTAAATATTTCCCCCTTGTAACTCTTCTAAAACAGCGCAGTTACAACAATATTATATATACTTACAGCTTGTAACTATACCTGAAACTTAACAGTTATACCTAAAATTTCATCATTATCTAAATAAATTTTAAATATAAAGATTCAAAAGTAAAAAGGATCCAGGCAAAGCAAAGCAAGATTTATTAGGCTGATTGAAGCCGCCAGAAAGGGCATTGGCCACATCCTCAAGGTACTTCTTATTCTCTGCCACCTTTTACTTCTTATGCACTACCTTCTGGACATCCTCCTGGTTGTTCTGATCCTTAGAGATTATCTTTTTAGGAGCCACATGGTTAGAAAGGTCCCAGAACTTGGATACAATTCTTGCTTGCTCCTCTTGCAGCTTCTGGAAGAACTTATTGAACTTGGGGATTGCCTCAAACTTTGTCTTCAGGTGTTTATGTCACACCTCCAGGCTAGATGTTGTCTTTATATCCCCATTTATGCAGGCGCTCTGACAGTTCCAAGGGGTAGTGGCCCCAGTCTTTTCTCTCTGGGAAGTCACCTTCTTACCTACCCACTGCTTCTAAAAGTAATCAAGGAAGCCCTTGAAGATAGTGGAGTGCTTCTTGATGTAATCATCTTCCAGGAGGGCCTCAAAGCAAATACAGTATGCTATGGCTTCACAAAAGCCAAGGCAGCAAACTGGGTGATGACAAAGCAGCACTTCCCTTTACCGTCATTGAGATAATTATAAAAGAGCTCCTTCTTTCTCTTGAGATTCTTGATGAGGGCCTACCTAAAATATAAAAAGCAGCCCTGAACTTCACCATTGAAGAAAGTTCAAAGGCTCTGAGCTCAGAAGGCTCAAAGTCTATTATAATCACTTTTGGACCAAGTGAGAGCAATGAGCTAGCTGCTCAGCAGACTGGGAAGAATTTGCTCTGGTAGTGTGGGAGGGAGGGGAGCTTTTTGGCTGGAAAGGAGATTAAAGAATACCAGAAGATCTTGAAAGCTCTGGCGTAGACTTCAGTCTTGGCACCAGAAGGAGGAAGAAAACAAGAGTGATAATCTTGGTGTTGAACTGTCTGTGCAGGACCCAAAGCTGCTTGAATAGGATGGTGAAAGTTGCAAAAGTGCTGTCACATAGCCAGGTGGTAGCAATGTTAAGCTGCTCCAGGTTTTGAGTTTTGGCGTAGGCAATGATCTTATCCTCCACTTCTTGCCCATTTTCATGGAGCAGGAATATCTCAACATCTTTGGTTTTCTTGAGAGCATCAGTGATTACCAGGTCTTTGATTGTAGTAGTGCTCTTGGCCAGGGGGTTGAGGGCTTGGCGCCTATCACTAACAAACTTCACCAACTGATTGTGAGTTGGCATCCTCTTTAGATTGGTGGGGGAGATGTGCTTACAGGCAAGCATGGTCAGTTGGGTAGGGGAAAGGTCCTTTGAGGTGGGAATGACCTATACCAGATACCACTTTAGAAGGCAATAGATTGTGGTATTGGGCATCACACAAGTGTGCTTTCCCTTGATGGTTTGAACCTTGTCCCACTGCTCAGTGTTGAGCTGCACTGGGCAAGAACAGCCCTCACAGGTATAGTGGCAGCTCATGAAGCCCCAGTTGATGTTATTGCAAGAGAAAATATAACCATTGGCCACCATGGCTGGCCCACTCTTAACACACATTATGAAAAAACCTAGGCAAGTAAGAAGGAGCCTTGACATTTGCGTCAACATTAGAAATGTTGTGGGCTAACAAGAGCATGGCAGAAGCCAGGAAAGTAGTCAGGGTGTGTCTTTGATTTATCCCTAGATGAGCTATAATGAGGAGAGCTTGGTGATTGGGGAGAAGAAGTGGGCTTGTTGTGGTGCTCCTCATGTGTGGGAGACTTATCCTTGGGTGAGGTCTTTTGGGTCTGGTGTCGCTTCTTTTTGGGCCCCTTATCTGAAGCCAAGTTATAGAAACTGTGGTCTGTAAGGAAACCATCAGATTTTTATCCCTTATTGTAGTGAGCTGAGCTCTGCTCAGTGGAGAGCTTTAGAAATGGCTTAGGGGAAGGCTTGGAGGTAGCCTTTTTGGATGATGATACCTTCTGCTTGGTGGGTTTGATGGGCTTGGAGGAACGTTTGGTACCCTTCTGCTGCTTGGAAGTATTCTTGTCCTAAAATAATAAATAACAAGCTCTAAAATTAAGCTTTTTATTTAAAAACAAAACAAAACAACTATAAGAATCATCATATCTAAACTTTATACTTATACAGATTTTATTGAAATTTAAAATATAAAAAATATTTTATAAGATTTTATTTTATTAGAGCTTTAAATAACAAGTTAAAATTTAAAAGAAAAATGCAAAAGTATTTAATTTAGATATATATTTCATTTTAAAAATTAAAAACATGAAAGAGAAATGCTAAACAAACAATATGCTGAAATTTCAGATGTTTTTCTTGTGTAAATATAAAGTTTTATATATGCAAAGTGAAAAGCGCCAACATTATGAATGACAATTAGAAAAATACGCTGAATTCACACTATCAATTAAAAAACCGTAGAAATTATCAGAGACAACATTGGCACTATCAATCTTTTTTCAAAACTTGACTATGTTTTTTATAGTACGTTTAATTAAAGTAAAACAAACAAGCAAATATTACCTGGTTTCTGTGTATTTTCTGCTCACATAATAAATTTTTAAAAACATTTAAAATAAATTAAAAATCTTCAAAGCTATTAAATTATTTATTAAAAAAATATTTAGGGGACAGGAATATGATATTTTATCATTGGGTATACTAAAAGTTGTTAATATGTTTGTTAAAATAATGAAAAAGGTAGTGTCAACTTCACCACTTACAACATCCTCAATAGGCAGTGGCATAGTAATTTAGGCTTAATCATGCCACTCTAATTTTTTTAAATCCATTCTGTTAATTGATCACAAGAAAATTGTAGACATTCCCAATTATTGAAATTATTATTGATAAAAATTCTATAGTAAACTACATAGTAAAACAGGCTTAAATTATGGGATCACTGTTAGCCACAAATTATTTATGATATTTAAGTCATATTAAGTGCCACAGATAGGTTTATAAGATGAAAATTTCAATGGATTGCTATATGCACTATAGCTATAGTTATTTCTATATACTAATATAATAAAAAAATTAACTGCAATTATAATATTTATATTGTGAATGTTTCAGTCTCATTATTAAAAATAATTTAGGCTTAAAAAGTGTCACATTGCCACTTTTACATTGTGAATATTACTTGGCAAAAATTTGATTTCTTTAGTAAAAGTAAAAGAAAAATTGGGCTAAATTCAGATTTTGATTAAGCTTAATATTAAATTGTGTTTAAATGGCCACACTTTTGTCATGGTTTTATGGGTTCACACCCTTGAGAGCTTTAAAAAATAGGAATTAATATAGTGCAACTAGCAATTTCATTAGTATAATTCACTTTTTGAGTCAACAGTGGCCATTTTTTTAAAAACCAAATTTTTATTAGGAAGTTGGTTAGGGGATGAGTCAACAGTGGCCATATCAATAAAGTATCAACATGGCCACTGTTGGCATGAGCATTGTTGCCTTTGATTTTCCTATTAAACCTATGTCAGGAATTTATATTGACTTTGCTCTACCTTGGTTAATCTTGGTAACCTGCCAAGCCATTAATTATAGAAGCTTCTGATATATCACTGGCAGGCCTAATTGATCTAAGAAGCCTTCTCAAAGTAGGTTCAGATCAATTTTTGGAAGACCAACCAGTAATATCTTAGACCTACAATTATGACCAATTCCTGATTGGCTAGAGTTATTCTAGAACACTCTAGCAATTTGCCGGGTTAGCAATCACGGTCTTCTCTAAGGATCAGAAAGGGATGTGATTGATTAGCACTGGCAACCCACCAGTGCCACTGCAAATTCCTGCTAGAAAGATTGCTTAGGAACAACAGACTATGCACTAAAAATAGAGTCATTAATTAGCGCTGCCACCATGGTACACTAATAGATTATGCATGACTCTATGGCAACAAGTACCCATTACAGGGTACTACTACATTGAATCCCATGCCATTGAATGGATTCCTGACTCTGGGGGTTGATGCTGGCGGTCTGGGGATGGAAAGACTGACCAAGCAAGAGTTAGAAGCGCCAGATGATATTATCCTGGAAAGAGAACACAAGCTCTATAAAAAGTTCTTCCATTGGACTAATAGAAGGCAGACAAATTTAAGAAAATCCTACTGTAGAAAGTTTTCACAGCAGAAGAAATCCAAGTTCAAAGACCCTAGTCAGTTCTCAAAGACCTTAGCAAGCTGCCAGTTATAGAGCTGCTTGTTAGTTGCCTTCCTTGAACATTGCCAGCTGTTGTCTTGCCAAGGAACCCCTGATGCTGCAGTTAACACTTGTTACCATAAACACATCCTATACACATAATGACAAAGATTACCCATTTACTCAATAAAGCAATCAATAACCAGACTGAAAGGTCTGATAGCAGAACCAAAAGTTCTAATAACCTATATTTCTGTTAAGCTCTATCAAATTATGATATATTTTTCCAGGAACAACTTTAGTTTGATCTGAGCTAACATCAGTTCTCCTATCTCAATAGCTCTGAAAACCATAGTACTGGAGATTTCATATATCCTGAGTCTAAAACAAACCTCTTGGCTCAGTGAGTGACTCAGGTTCATCTTTCATGTCCAAACTGATGAACCAAACTCTCCATTGTCATAAGACTTTGTATGGTATAGATTCTTCCAAAATCTCCACTAAGAGTTCAGCTTCATTCATAACAACTACAAAGGCGCACAATTCCTCAGATGTGTCAACTTTCCCAACCCCCACTGCAGGGAATAACTTAGATAGCTGTAGATATCCTTTGATATCATGCCAGCCTACCAAGGCTATAAATATTCAGAGTTTCAATTCCCAATAAACTATCATTTTTTGCTCTAATCCATTACCCTTGAGTGTGGTCCTTTTAAATTTAAAATAGTTATAAGCACAATTTATAAGCTTTATTTGCCATCTCCAAATACCAATAGTATATATTCTGCAATTAGGCCACAGCTGCTGTTTTAACCTTTGCAAACAATAGTAGTTGTCTTCTTCAGTAGTTGAAATTTCAGTTCTTTTGAAGAGCTGGCTAAACAATTTTTTGTGGTTATCCCTTTTTTTCAACTAAGTATTAGAGAGTGGGCTAAACTAACTAGGCTTGGCTCCCATCCTGAGGAAAGAGCTCACAAGGATGCTATGCAGTGTATCACAGAGATAGCTGCTCTAATATGGGTCCATAAAAATGAGGTGGGGAATACTGGAGGGAAATAGGAGTTGGTTGCCATCAGAAGCATGCCTGACAACAGCCAAGGTGTACAGCCAGGGGATGTTTAGGGTTGATGTGGGTGTGCCTTAATAAAGGGTTCCAGTTAGTTCCTGTTCACTGGTCCCCATTGTGTGTCCTGGGTCAAAGCCAGGGACCGTCTGGGAGGAGTTGTTATTCCCTAGTTGGGGCATGTGACTAGGTTGGAGCTTATATTTGGCTTGCATCATAGCAAATTCTTCCAATACTTTTCCTATTACTAAGCAAGCATCCCCTCCATGTATTTGAACTTCAGCTGGGGATAGACCCTCTGGAGTCTTATACCAATCTTTCAAGAGTCTTGTGAACTCAAACCCAATGAATTCCCTCCATTTCCCCATCATCTCAAGGTGTCTAGTAAACCTTTACCACTCCTCCTGGAAATTCTGACTAGTGCAAACCTTTGACAGCTTTGGCAATAGGTATCCTCCTCCCCTTAAATAGGGTAGAAGATGTTGAGTAATTCATTAGTAGGAACTATTATACCACTCAGAAATATTGTGTAGGGGTTAAAATGGG
>QTSX02003754.1:0-150302 GCA_014839935.2 Entomophthora muscae
AATCTCAGCAGAGGGTTGTAAGATTGGAGGAGGAGTGGGAGGTATGAAGCTGATGGCCCGTCCAGGGCTGGGCCCTGGCTGATAGTCCATTTCTACAGGTTCTACTGTTTCTACTAGTTGAAGTGCTGGTGACTGAGCTGGTTGATCTGGGATTGTCCAAGGTGATAAAATAATATGGTGAAGAAAGGCAAAGACTACTATATGAACCATACACTTTATTAAACGTTGTCTGTGTCTGTCTTGATTGTAGGGAAGTGGGTTTTATACCACTCATCTGGCCTTCCTTGGAAGCAACTACTGGAAGCTCCTTGGAGAGCTCTAGTAGTCCAACCTTTGGTCACAGGCACTTTGGGTGAGGAGGGGGAATTCTTGAGAACAGGGGATATGGTCCCAAGAATCTTGGACTGGGTTGGGGAAGGGAAGTTCTCTGAGCCTGGGCCATTGGATTGGTTGATTGACTCATGGATAGGATCTGGTTTTGGCTCATCTGGTTTCATCTTAGAATCAGCTGGATTGCTGGAAGCTGATTGGTGGCTAATTATACTCAGCTCAACTATTTGGGGCTGGGGCTGCTTGGCAGTTTAGACTTGCTTCTGGATAGGGGATTGTCATCTACAGGTGAATATTCCTGGCTGAGTGGCTTCTCTTCTCTTCTCTTCTTGACCCAATGAAATAGTTGGAAACTGCAGGCATTGTGGGGGTTTCATTGGCTTGGGATTCTTTTTCAACAGTATTTATTTGATTGGGAGTAGGATTTGAAACATCTTCCTGCAGATGATGTCTCATTACATCAGTGGGTGAAGTGGCATTGCTCTTTGAGATTGGCTGCAAAGTGGCTGTGGAATCAGGACTGGATTGTTGAACTGATGGGATTTTGGGACTGGTGAACTGGTATGGAACTAGGTTATTTGTCAAGTCATTCAGAAAACCTAGTTGATACCAGATCTGCTTAATGACCCAGAAAACATCATTAATTATAAGTAGGGAGCCACCCAGCTCATTTGTAGCCTTGGAGCTGGTGGCTCTGCTACCGTTGGGGGCCGCTAGCCCCACTGGGCCAGTTAACAAACTGGCCCTGATTGAGCTGTTACTTACCGTTATTTCTGTTAAATTAAAACCACTATCTCTTTCAAGAGTTGGTCTCCACCTGCCCTGGTGGTTTGAGCAGGGTTTGATTCCCCCAGCGGGTTTGTGTGGTTGATTGTGTTTTGGTTTACAGCGGAAGTCGCAGGTTCACATCTGGGGGTCATGATTTTGGTTTTTCCAGCCCTTACAAGTACGGGTTCATTTATTACATAGTTAAACATCAAGAACTGAATTTATTTGCAACAGACAGTCTGCTCCACTTATGTTCTAAACAAGCGCTTGTTTAGAACTTGAATTACCTTTCCCTTGTAATATGATTTGACAAATATATTTTTTATATGCTTGACCCGCATCATAAGTACTAATTAGTAAGAGATACATGAAAATCATTGGTTTTTGTGTTGTGTGGCTATAGTGGCACTGAAATATTAAGGATCAGATGATGACTTGCAAGGTCCAATTTGTGGCTTAAAAAAGCCAAAGTACCAACAAGGATTCACAATTGCTTAAATAAAATTAATCTATTTCTATCTTTTGATAAGGAGCGCCTTTTGGGAAAGCTTTAAATATGGAATTAGGAAAGAAGAGAAGTATATTTTATTGGGTAATATTTTAGACTTATATAGACTTGGCTGTGGCAGAGGTTTAGTTGGATCAAACTTAGGGGTTGGTCATGTGCAGGATGGGTTTGAGCCACTGGATACTTGGACAGTCATGTGATATTGCTTGATTGCCATTCCTGGTATGTCAAACGGTATATTGGGAGGGCATCAAATCGGGCAATGACAGGATGTTGAGTAGGTTGGCGGTAGCCAGAATGCTTGCACATCCAGATCCTTGACACTTTTTTAATTTATTTATTTGTTAGTGCAACAGTCAATACAATATTCAGTGCATTATAATAAAAATATGTGTCCTCATATCTAGTATAATTAATTTTACTTACCTTTTGTACATATTCTTATATGTCTATAATACAATCAAATGTCATGTCATTAGGTATAAATAATAATTTTTGAGACCTAATAAAAACAAAATAAATAAAACTAAAAACAAATAAAACCTGAAGCGCACATTTATCTGATTGGCTCAGAGGCAAGGGCTTTGGGGAGGAAGGATTCCAAGTGCTCATAGAAAGCCGCCACCACATTGGGTGGCATCACAAATTGGCTAATCTCAAGAATGTTGAAGATATCCTTGGTGTCCTGAGGGAGGCCTTTCTTCACCTTATTCTTGATCCACCCAAAGACCTCCTCAATTGGGTTAAGGAATAGAGAATACGGGGGGAGGAAGAGGAGTCTCATTGGACAATCAGCAAGGCAATGGTTGGAGGAATGGCTATTTTTGTCAATGGGTGGAAGCTTGGACCCAACCAGATCCACTTTGTTGAGCCTGACATTATCCAACACAACAATGTTGGTTGTGCCGCTGTAATTGATCCGGAAGTATTCCTTCACAGCTCAGAGAAAATAAAGGAATGTCCTGCTATTATGGGAACCCTTGATCATCTGGTATTGGTCCAACTTGCAAGGACCAAGAAGCGCTACCATTGAATAGGTCTGGGAACAGACAGTTGCACAACATGCTACACCATCCTTGGACCCCTTCTCAACCCACTCATGCCTAGACCTGAGTGAGGAGAAAAACAACAATTTGTCAATATAAAAGAACTGTACATTACCTGTCTACTTAAGAGCCACATAGGTCTTGGCATAAATGTGTTGATCCTCAATGGTCTTTTCACTGTTCCTATTGTCAGAGAAACTCCAAGCACCTTCCACAAGAAGCCCAAATCAACCATTGCTGGGTAAACAAGGGTTTTATAGACAGAAAGCCTGAACTCTGTGGCCAGCATTGATTGGACAGCAAGTGTTTCCAGGTGGCAATCCTTGGTTACCCACTGCTTGATTGCCTCAAAATGAATGGGCTGAAGAAGTTTGGGCTGTTGCTTAGCCTGGGTGGATTTGGCAATTTGCCTGGTGTTGCTGTACTTTTTGTTGATATCACCAATATATCTGGCTGTGACACCAAATTGGGACACAATATCCCGAACCACCATTCCTCCGTTCAAGCAGTTGAGGAGAGCATCAGGCTCACTATCTGTCAACCAACGCCAGCCCTTGGCAGGTACCACGGCATCCTAGCTAACAGGCTCAACACAGGGGATGGGAACCTTTGTGTAGAAGGTGGGATCACGCTTGCTTGTAGTGGCGCCGTCAATGGTGGCATACAACACAGGTGCAGATGGCTCTTTGGTGGTGGCCAATGGCTCATATGAGGTATCAAAAACGCGCGGCAGGAAGTGGCAACTCTTGGATCAAGAGTGTGGGGCCAGGTGACAACTGGGTACACAGTGGAGGTGTAAGTAACCTCATTGTTACCGGTGACCCTGGTGTAGGAGACTTTGGTGGCAGGCCTTGAGAGCGGCTTCTGTCTTGGATTCAGGCTGGTTGATCAGGCTTGTGATGCGGGAGGTGGTTGACTGGCTATGATGCCTTGGGAGGCATGTGTCGCATGACTCCCCTCAAGTTGAGTTCTGGGTCTGTTCTTGGACCCTCTGGGACGCCCTCGTGGACAGGCAGCCTCGCGGGCTGGTGCAGGAGCGGGTTGGGAATGCGCTTGACAGTCTATAAAAATAAAATAAAAATATATATTTTAGATTAAATATGTATTTATTTGGAGTTATTGATTTAGTTGTGGGTAGTTGTTTTCTCTTGATTTAGCCTTGAATAGTAACATAATTTCTATTTCCGTGATTTGAAGTGTATAATATTGTATACTTTCTGGGTTTGGATAATTTTAAAGTTTAATCACTTTTTATGTCTAAACATGGTTATTGAGATTGAATTTTTCATTTGATTTTAGTTGTGGAAAAGCTTTTTGATTTGGGTTGGTGTTTCCTAGTATGCTTACTGTACATTAAATTTGGATTCCAGTTCCCACAATTAATATCTGAGTTTAATAGTGGCATTCAAAAGTGATTTGAAATTTAGTTCATGGATTTGACAATCCCACAATTTCAAAAAACATAGTAAACTTAATCAAAATGGTAGATGGATTTGAACACTTCAAATCTGATTCCAGTTAATTCATTTCGTCCATTGGAAATATGTAGTTCGACTTGAACTTTGCAAAGTGTCTATGAGTTCCTGCATTTTTAAAAATTCAAATAAATACTCAAAATAATCAATTTAATTAAAAAAGGCCATCCTGCAAAAGTGATTCAAAATTTAGACCAAGGATTTGACAATCCTGCATTTTTACATTCAGGTTCTGAATTTACAGTATTATTATTGCCGGTTTACTCCACTAACATCATTATTAGGGTGATAGAATGGTAAGCAGTTTTTTAAATGGAGATAGAATGGTAAGCAAGGTTAGCTATGAAACAATATGAAATTACTTGGATCAGGTGATGTATCTATTAACTCTGAAATAATATGAAATTACTTGGACCAGGTAAGCATTTATTAACTCTGAAACAATCTACAGCCAATTGTATCAGGTGATGCATCTATTAACTCTGAAACAATCTACAGCCAATTGTATCAGGTGATGCATCGGAGTGGAACATTCTATTATTTCACTTGATGATAAATAAATTCGAAATAAGAAAGCCAACCATCTCTTACTTTAAACTAAAAATTATGTATCTTTTCAATTTAATATATTTAAAACTGATCAAGCTCTCTTTTCACCACTCAATTCAATCATCAGCAGAGTTTAAACATCCAAACATATAAAATGATCTTAAACAATTGCTGCTTTCTTTCTAATTTTAATCAACCCATTCTAGAGTTGGGTAATTTATAAAGATATGCCACTTTGGTATGGCTGAATGGGTTAGCAACCAATTTAAAAATAAAGTAAATAAACAAAAATTTATAGAAGTTTGAGTGGCTTATATTTCAGTTCAACATAATTTAGACCACACTTCACTGAATTCAATCTGTGTACTTTCAAAGATACATGTAAGGGATTGCATGTAAGGATGAGCCAAATTGAGCTTTTGGCTTGGCCATCGACTTTAAATTTTAATATTATAGAGAAATCAATTCAGTTAAACTCCTTACAGCATGGCTCCACTCAAGACAACATCACAGACAGACTGACTCGCTTTTATTTATTTCAATCAATATTTTAGATTCAATTTTACATCTGTCCTTGGACAGGGCAACCGCCTAGTAGAGATAAAATACAGTTTATTGATTTTCGGGTGGATTGGGATTTAAACCCACTTATAAATCTTTGCTAAGCCAATTTGAGATCTGGCAAACTTCGAAACTGGTGCCACTTCGAGTTTGGCACCACATTGGGCTGGGTTTAAATTTCAAGGACTTGGATTCAAAGGTTGGTTTGATTTAGTAATTATTCATTGTGAAAATAAAAAGTTTAAGAATTGGGACTCGTGAAAAATCCCTTGCATTCAGAAATATAACTTAAACTCAGAGTTTATTACCTGTTCAGTGGCGTTTGTAGAGCCCGGCTTGTAACTCGGCCCTGAATCATTTAATCAAATATCAATAAATACAATTTCGCTGCATTCTAGTATTTGGATACCTTGCAGTTGACGCCGTTATGCAACTAAGTTCAGATGAGGGATGCTTTGGCTCAACTCCGGCTAGCTTCCGGCTTTGGGCCGCTTATACCCAAAACGGATTTCTATATAAAACATTATAAAGCAAATATTTATATCAAGTGACCCAGAGCCAGAAATTGACCCCAGCTGCCTGGGGCTTGGTCGAAGCAGCCCTAGTTCAGATGTATAAAGATCATATGTACAAAGATTAGTACAGTAGGCATCTCTAAAATCAAGCAGATTAAATTGCTTCGCCACTTGTTTCTACAACTATGGAAGTCAATCTATACTCCCTTGCGATAACTGAACCTTTCAATGGTACAGCTATGTCCTCTCAAAACCGGCTTTCGTTTGTGTCAGAATTTCAAGCCGATGATCCTCCCCCTATAGTAATTACGGAGCGCACCTTTACAACACTTTTCTTTATTACATTTACCTCGATATTAGGGTTGTTAATTAGATTGGGTCTCACTTTCACATTCACTTTACCGGATGGCCAACATAGTATTCCTTTATTATATTCCCAATTCGTTGGTTGTTTCCTAATGGGAATATTCATTGAATCTAAGCCTTTGTTGATATACAGGTACGTTTTTTATTCTCAAAGTAGCTACTTCAACAACTCACATAATATATTTTTCTTTTCGTCTTTAAAATTCACACTTCCTTCTTAAAACTAACAGATGTCATCTAGTTTATTATTTTACCAGATATTTCTTAAGTTGGACCCATTATGCATGCTATAGTTAGCCTTATTGTTGAATTAATCAACTTACTATTCCATTTAAAGTAGAAATCGCTTCTTCAATATCTTTCTTTATTAAGAGGGCTATTGTGGATAGATTTTCTGAATAAAAGGCATTTTAAAACTTCATGAGTGTCTGCTATATCAAATCAAAAAATAAATCGAGATGAAGCGCCTGACTGAACTTTGAATTTTAGACATTCTTCTTTGTATGGCTCACTTGCAAGTGGCCTGTGTGGTTCCATAACTACCTTTTCCAGTTGGAATCTTGGCCTGTTTCAAGGACTGTCAGGATATAATTCAGCTATGAATGAGTTCTTTCCAACTTTTCATCAGTCACTTGTAAATGGCACAGCTCAGATCCTCTTTACTGTAGGCTTGGCATACTCTGGCCTTCTTTTTGGCCAGTCTGTAGGGAAAAGCCTTAAACGTAGGTTTTGGGACAAAAATTATGTGCATGCTTCTCTTGTTCCGGAGCCTGTCAATTTTTTCCCTTCTCCAACAAGGATTTTGGTGGCAAATCGAAAAGATTTTGCTGAAAGAGTATTATTTGTTTTTTTATTTGCTGGAATTATCTCCATGATCGCTCTTGGTTTGGTCTATCAAGGGAATCAAATCATTTTATCGTCTGGGTTTGCCCCTATTGGAGCAGGGCTTCGTTATCTTCTTTCTCGGCTAAACAATAGATCATCCAGATTCCCAATAGGGACGTTTATTGCAAATGTTGTTGGCTCTGGTGTGCTTGCCATTGTGATCTATTTTCTACAGTTTAATAAGGGGTCCCGGGGCTCTCTGACCCAACAATTGTTACTCAAAGCTATAGCAGATGGGTTTTGTGGTTGTTTAAGCACAGTCTCAACTCTGATGGTAATCCAATATCAAAACTTTTAATTTTAATTCATTCAGGTGGAATTGGACTCCTTTCAATCACACGCTCCCAGATTACAGTACCTTGGTATTTCTATCTTTACTGGACAGTTACTATTTTTACTCTTATTCTGGCTCCCTGCTATTTTATCCATTCAAAAATAATTAATCATGTCTTTAAAATTTCTGCTAGTAGACCAAAAACTAAACAATGGCCTTTATTAATGCTATATCATCATTTATGTTTGGTATATACTCAGATCTACATTATTTTTCACAAGTTCTCTCTTGACTTAAAATAAATGATTTATTTAGATAATTTACCTTTATAGTAGTTCTCCGAGGTTCTCTTTTATTATGATGGTACAGAAGTATGGAATTTAGAACTTGATAAGTATAGATAATACCATATAAGATTGGAAATTGAACTGGTAAGCTTGGGGATTTTCAATAAGTATTTTAAACTGTAATCAATACTGAGCCAAGGTAGTTTTAAAACTTAAGCTCCATAGCCTTTGGTAGGGCATGGTATTTAAGTCTTTTAGTAAGAGATATTCAAAAAGCAGTGGCCCAATGTGCTATAAAGTTAATATTTGTAAAGCCTGGCTGTGAATTTCATTAGGCTTTAAAAAAGTTGATGATATGATGAGAATATTAAAAGCATGCACTTTAATAGAGTATGCATGGGTGCTAAGAAATGTGGTAAAAGTAATGAAAAATAGGGTGCATGGCCATATTTGGCCTCAGTAACCTTGTTGTGAATGGGCAAAAGCATTATCAATGTCCCATGAGTTAGGATGGAACTCTGAAACCTTTAGAAATGCCTCTTACTTTGCTTCAATGATCAATTGCTTGTGATTGCCTCAAATGACAATCAACCAGTTTCCCTGCAATCCAAGTTGGTTTCTGATCCTGAATACATTTTTATCATTTTATTGGATAGTTGTTTGTCATAAAATGGGTTGAGGCTTGTCTCTTAAGTGCACTATGGTTTTTTAAAATATGGTATTTTGAGTCATTATATCCTATCTTTTGAGGGTTTGGGTGAATTTTCTATGATTTTCCTAATCTAACCAAATAAAAATAATATTTAACACCTATTATTTTGGCCTTGAAGTAAGAGTATCTTATTTATCTCTAAAGTCTAACTTTGCCTAAGTTTAAAGCTTATATCTGTTGTTGGATAGTTTCACTACATTTTTATCTTTAGGTTCTGAATTTACAGCATCCTAAAGCTCATCAAAGAAAAAAGGATGCTTGCTATAGGGTCTCTTAGCCCCTCAGTCACTATATTTAATGTTATATTTGTAGTCCTCCCTCCTTCTTAACTCATTAAGCCTTATTTACTTGAAGTCACTAGACTACTCATTGAAGAGGATGTTTCTGATCCTTTAGTTCCCAATATCATAATTTTTAAAGTCCCTGTCTCATCAGATATCTTAAAAGTCACTTGTCTATAGATAAAATCTTCTATGTCCCCTTGATTTGGCACCTTAAGGCCTCATCTTGTCACTTGCAACACTTGAAATATAACTTAAACTTGAATCTAATCAGCTCTACTCTATGCTGGTAGCACCTGGGCTCTCTTGATTTCATCAATTTCATTGCTGAATCAGGCTCTCTTTCCAGCAAGCTCTTCCACCCTGCTTTCATGCATCACCAGTTATTTATGTAATCACATTGTTGAGCTTTGATTACCTATAGTGATGCTGCCAAGAACCACTGAATTATTTTATCTTCCACTAGTAATAACCCTACATGATATTTACTCTTGCCTTAAAGGATCAACAGTATGATATTACCTACAAACTATTACCAATTAAAGAATTTTGAAAGTATAGAATATGAAATAAATGGTAAAATTAAAGAGGAAAATGATACCTTTATGCAATAGAATAATAATATCATATAGTTAAATAGTAAGCCAAATAGTGTCAATGAAACTGTATATGAAATTTGGTTTTGGAAAGATCTGGATTGTTTAGGGAATATTCAAGGTTCAGTTCTAATGTGGCAACTTGACTGAGTCTTAGTACCACCCTCTACTTGTCAACTGAGACATTTCTCAGGAAAACAATTCCCTGAGAAAAAGTAAGCAACAGTGTTGTGAAATTCCCTACCTTGGGTCCTGGATAGCAAAGCTCTGGGAATTTTCTTGAGGGTATCCCAGAGGTAATCTTGATGTTGATCCAGTTTGTCCTTGGATACTGGTAGGCCAGAATTTCTTTGCATCTGTCTTTCTTTGCATAAACTGAGCTTGCTGTGGTACATTATCTTGAGAGTGGTTTTTGCACCAATTCCTTTGATAAGGTAGGTGTTGTTGGGTTTAACTTCCATGAATATGCCAATATGATGGACCACATTGATAGCTGTGTTGTAGGCAAGGGCTAAGATTGGCTAAATAAATATTGGTTTTCTAAGAGAGGTAAATGGTTTGTTTGTTGATTTGCTTATCCTTGATGGTTGAGGATGGTTCTTTATGACTTGGGGTGCTATTATGGTGGCCTCTTATTAGTGCTTTAGAAGGATAAAAAGATGCCCTTTGATGGCTATACCAAGGGGTATAGGTATCCTTAGATCAACTGGGGTGAGAATACAGTTGGATTTTCCCTGGGATGGATATATCTAGATGACATTAAATCCTTATATCAACTGAGGTGGGAATACAGCTGGGTAACTTTACCTGAGCAGGAGATAAAGTTTCTCTGTCTATGACTTATGGGCATATTTAAGGAGGTCTTAAAGTTACTGTATAAGCATAGATAGCTCAGAACCATCATTAGGATGGCTTTCCAGAGATACAGCTGCTGAACTTAATGATTTAGAGGTACCTAGGAAGTGAAGTTGACTGCTTTGTGCCTAAAAGCTCAAACTAACCACTTGGGAGATTAAAAACAGTAGTAGTGCATGAGTGAAGTCTGCTTCTGATAGCCTAGGCAGAGGCTAATAAGGAGAGTTAGTCTTGGTGAAAGGCACTTAGGAGATTTATTGCTTTAGTCTGAGTGGTTTTAATGATGATAATCCACAAAGCATAGCCTAAGTAGAGATGATTCATGAGGGCTTGATAGTAGGTTTGATAGCTATGTGAGATGCTAGGCTAAGAGAAGAATTTTGGAACAGTGTTGAAACCAAGTTTACCTCCTTGCCTGCCAATGTATCTTATGATACACAGGGGGCGCTCAATCAGTTGCCCCAAAACATATATAATGGCATGGATTAATCTGATGTCAGTGCCAAATTGCAGGTACTATCTCCTAATTAGGAGCACTGCCAATTTGATCTGCTGATCCCTGCTCAAGTTATTCCTCAGCTTCAAACCTTACATGGAGCCTGCCACTGTGCCACCTCCTGTGGCCTTGTGGCTTTCCACATATAGTACATTAATCACACTATTCTACAATAAAATACATCTTATTATATTCATTTTTGTCCTTTCTATTGAACTGTTGTCTTCCCCAATCAAATACTGAACACTAATTAGTTCAGTTGCAACAACAGTTCAAGGAAATATTTCAACATTTATCTGAGATTGATTAGTAAAGAAGAAAAATATAAAAGTGGTTCAGGGAAATGTTGGGATAAGTAGCAAAACCTTTATCCAAAGTAGGTTGTTTACAGCAAAGACAGTGGAACAGTACACCAAAACAGTGAAGAAAGGCAACTAGGAGTTTTTCTGAAGACAAGGGTTGGCATCAATGAAAGTAGGGCAGAACAGAAAAACAGCAAGGGGATGTCCTTCAGTGTTTCTTCAATTATGGGTTGCCATAGGAGAAAAGGCCAAGCAAGTTGAGAAAACTGATGGCTACAGGTTCAAATCCTAGGAGAAATCAGAGGAAAAATGTTGAAGGCTGAAAAACATTAATGGGTTTGGTCGAGCTTGAAGCTTATTTTACTGATGATTTTTCATTGGTAGAATAATCAAAAGCTTAATAAAATATCTTCATAAAGAGCAGAATGATGCACTGGGATTAGTTACAGTAATTTTGGAGGAATCTTTTATTATAGGAAATTGAGAGTGTATATAGCTTAAGCTTCTGAAATAACCAGCTTAAAGGGGATTTGACCTAAGACAAATTGAAGCTACATAAGAGTGGGTGACTGTAAAGGTTCCAGAGGCAGGATTGATTAGAAAATCTTAAGTGTTAACCCGTCCTGGGTTTCAAACTTGAAGACCTTCATCCTCAAAGCAGTAGAGCAGGAACTGAAAATTCCCAAACTAGTGGTTGATACCACAAACTCTGAAAATGGCTTTGTTTAAGAAGGATTATAAGAGGATCTTTCCTCTATAAATAAAGAATTTTACAACACCCACATATTTTCAAGTGATATAATCATGAATTTTTTTTATTCACATCTTTTATCCCAATGTGAGAAAACGGGAACAGTATAGACAGCAGTACAGAAGGCTCTTCAGGATCCAAACCCCTGATTAGGAATTAACCAGGCTATCAAACGGACTTAAACTCACAACAAGAGAAAAGTGCTTCTTAGGAAAGGAGAATATACCCTCTTCCAGGCACTATACACACCCACAGAAGGACAAACACAAGAAGATGTCACAGTCTACAGAGTAGATTCCAGAATTTTGGTAGGAAAAGTCTTGGAGAAGTTTTCAGAAATGCAAGCAAGGTATAATGCGTTGCAAGTAGAACTTAGACACTTGAAGAATGGCACCAAACCCACTTGTTCCCTGGATTTGATACAGGTCACCTAATGACCACATCTCAGGAGCGCCAAAGGGCCTTTAAATCCTATTTGTTTGGATAATTTTTTGGATCATATAAAACCATGACAATTTTTCCCAATTTAGAATTAATGTCTGTGTTCTTGTCAGGGATCCAGTCTTGGGTGACTGGTCTGTCATTTTCAGGGGTAACTTGGGACAGGTTTTTTGCGGGCAATGCCCACCACAAGAGGGGAGCTAACTATAAAAGGTAGGAGGTGGACTTTCCTACCAAGGATCACAGGCCAGTGGCTGGGATTATAGTGTCCACCACCCCTGTGAGGGTGATGCACACAATCCCAAACAGCTTGCCAGAATGTTTGGTCAGGAGATCGGGTGAGGGAGCGGGCATAGGTTTTAGGGTCACGGGCGGTTCCATGGGCAGGTCATTGTCAGGGACCCACTTTAAGGGGAACAAGCCCCCAATTTGGTGAGCCAAGGCCCCTAAATTAAGCCCTGCAATGGCTGAACCAATGGGTACAGTGACCATGGCAAGATGGCCTAAGTGACCTAAGTATGCAATCCTTCCCATCAGGGAGCTGAAACAACCTAAAAGATAATATCCTACCATGTACGTCAAAAGATAGAATGAAGCGTGGGGCTATACCAACAAGGGTTCAGCAGGTGGAGGAGTAGAATGGCAGCCATAGTGGAAATTTCTTCCCCAATGACCAGAGGGATACTTGAACCATCCATTGGCCAAGGACTCCTTCTGATGGGCATTGTTGGGAGAGGGGTTTTGCCAGTTGATGGTGGGAGTGGGATTCTCAAGACCTTTTACAGTTGTAAAAGGGAGACTAGAAACCATAGCAGGAAATAAATTCCCTCCATGGCTTCAAATAAAGTTACTAAGAAATAGATGTGGCAAGATAGGATAAGAAATATTCTTTATTGTTGGAACAATTAAAGTGAATAAGAAATGGGCACTTATATAGCCTTATAATCAAGGCTGAAATATTTGAGTGGATCTTTGGGAAATGAAAGGGGATTTTCATGAGTATATAATGTAAAGCTTACCTGTTTCAAGTGGTGGATGCATTGCTGCTTAATAATGGGCATAAAATTTTGATGCAATAACAGGAGCCACAAAGATCTTACAAGGGTAAGGCTAATTAAGCGGTGTGAAGCCAGAAGATCACATATCTTGATATACAGAGCTTTGCCCCAAAGCATAGAGAGCGGGTCAGCAATTGTGGAGCTGGCTTGAAGCAGCCAATCTATCATGAATACCGCTATTCACTGTGTTTTGATTTTGCCTTTAGTGGGCTATTTCAAGGACAAATTGCTTGCTTTTGCTTTTGCCTCTCAAAATGAGTTGATGACTGAATCAGGAAATACAATTGTTTGGTTTCTTGATCCTGCGCAACTCACTTGCCCCACTAGTGCTGGTGGAGAGTGATCCTGCTGTCCATGTACTGTTTTGTGGTAAAGCTACACAGTATATATTCCCAATATTTATATCCAATAAAATTTAAGTTCTATTCACATTTTTGTCTTTGTGTCTTCTGTACTTCCGCGCCTCTCTCTAGCCACAACTAGTAGAGATTATTCTTCCAGGGCCGCAAGGTAAACCCATTTGCCTTCCCTGTCATCTAACCAAGACTTAGTACAAATCCAATCCTAAGGTTAGGATTTCCTGTTGTGTGTCTGTGCTGCGCCTCAGAACACGACACAATCAAAACAAGAGCGGTAAGTGACGTTATCCTTCCTGTTGTTAACCTTTTTGATTTTGAAGTGATTTTCAAATTCAAATTCAAATTCAAATTGAATAGGCATATAATAAATAGGTAATCTAAATGAGTTGGCTGGTTTCATACTAACTTTATCTTCATAATTAGAGTCCTGGGTTTGATTCTTGCTCTGCAAAGGCCTGAAAGGCCTAATAGAGTTAACAATGTTGTGTTTTTGTGACTTTGTCTTGCTATCCACCAACCAATTATTCATAATTAACAGAGAGTCAGGAAAGGAATTCCTGACAGTCATAAGCAGGGAGATAGTTGAATTTCCTTCTGAACAACTTGGGTGTTGAAAATATCCATAAGCCTTGTTGGTTGTATCTAATTTCAGATTGTATGCAGGCCAAAGGATTGAGTTCAAGTATTTTTTCCAGGGTGTATTCCTTGTATTCAGATTTCAGAGGGTAGTCAAAAATAGACGGGTCCAAAGGGTACACCAGGAGGACAGGAGACTGTGGGCAGGTGGGCCAGGAGATCTCAAACTGAATTGGTAGATAGAAAATACAAAATAAGGCAATAGCTGGGTGAGCCAAAACAACATAACCTTTATTCAAAAATTGCAATAAGTTTGGAGTGCAGGGTCATTTGGTCTATATAGTACCCCACCTATAAACTTAAAATTTTCCATGGGGGGTTCATCAGGGCATTGGGAAAGGCAGGGCTGGGGGAACTGGATGCTTGGGTCCAAAGGAAGCAAAATGGCACTTGGTCCAGGAGTTCTTTCATTGGTCAAGAATCTTGATTTGGCTACCTGATTATCTTGCTTTAGTGTCATGTTCATGGGACTGGGCTGCAAGCCCATACCTCTTTCCTGGGTTGGCTCTTGATTGATTGCTGGTGTAGACTTGAAGTTCATGAAGCTAATAGTTGCCAAATCAGTACCTCCATTAGGCGCTGTGCTTAGTCTTCCATTTGGTGCAATAATTTCCTTGGTTTGGCTTGTTTCACTGCATGGGCCAACATTCTTGGTATCAGCTTGTGGGGGCTCAATCCCAGAAAGGCGCGGTCCTGCAGTTCACAGGCCTGGCGGCCCGGGGGGGGTCCAGGGTTGGGGTTTGATTCCTGCTCCCAAGCCTGGGTTTCCAGAGAGGAAGAATTGTCAATCCTGACAGTTCTCAAACAGTGTCACATTTATGCAAAAAAAATGTATCTTCAACAAGATCTTGACTCCCCTCAACATTCAAAAATACTAAAACTCCTCTGTTCTAATAGATAAATTATAACTATTTCATGGCTTTCTTGATTCACTGTGGCCGTACAACAGTCACCCAAGATATTTAGCCAAATAAATATACATTAGTTTTCAAACCTGTTGAGATAAACATATATTAGTCAGTTTATAATGCATTAACTCAGTCAAAAAACAAATTTCAACTGGAACCAGTTAAAGGTCAATTTAATCAATAAAGCTTCCATTTATTTAGGGCCAGAAAACAAAAACAGTCAATCACACAACAAAAATAAAGTCAAATATCAAATCTGAAAATGAGATAACAAACACATGGAACTCAAATTCAAAATTCACACAATCCATTCACTTACTGAAGCATTCTACATCAAGTTTGATAATGAGTGTGTGGCAGATATGATATAAACAGAGAACACATGAGGTTCAGTCACAAAAGTGATGAAATCAAACATGGAACAACTCATTTTTTTTGAAAATATTGATTATTTTTGGGACTAAAATTGGAAATAGTGGATTTTGGGAGTGAATCCATCAAAATCTATTCAGGGAACTACAGCATTATTTTCAATGTATGCACTTCTAAATTTGGCTATTTATGTCTGAGAGGATATCTCAAAAAAGGAACATATACATAAATAAAATTACCTTTCTATTTATTCTTTGCTTTTCTGTTTTTAATAGAATTTTTATTACTTTTTGTTAGCATGAGCTTTTCAAGTGAAGATAACTTTGACACTTTCAAGGAGCAGTACCAGGAGCTAACCCAAGCTCAGGCTGCTGATTGAGGGAGCGCAACCACCGTGTTTCCTGTGTACACCCAATTCAATGCAAGTTGTTAGGAGGCTGATTTGTATGTGTTACCAGGCCCATCCACAGATGGCTTTTCCAATAGCCAATATGATGCTCTTCAAGATCAGGACCAACCTGCGCCTGTGCCGCATTTTGGAGACTGGGAAACTGTGGCCCCGTCTAATCAGATCCAACCATTGTCTGAGAGTTTGGGCCAATCAGAGCAAGCTCTTCCTAATCCAGGTCCCCTTATTCCTCAAGTCCGCCAAAAACCGTGAGTCATCACCAAAGAGATCATTGAAGAGGCTGTGAGCCTCAATCAGAGTGGGGTAAATTTTGCCAAAATTGCCACTCAGCTTCAATTCACCAAGGTGGTGGTCAAGCATGAGTTCCAAGCCTTCCTGAAGAGAGGAGGTACCAAGCTGGCCAAGAAGCCAAAGAAACAACAAGATTCTCATATCAAGGAGGTGTATCCTATAATGCTTGCCCTACTCCAGCAGGATCCTTACCTCCACTTAACTGAGGTCCGCTGCCTACTTGGGATCAAGGGCATTTTCATTGCCTGCCGCACAGCGCAGCTCTGAATGCATGGGCTTGTAGTCAGCGTTATGATTCTGACCAATCAGCCAGCCAATAAGTTGGATGATGGCTCTGGTTTGCCCTGTAACCCGGTGATTAGTGCCACCATCACCTGCTGCCTGTCCTTCATTTCTGACAATTTCATATTTATATCCTATTATAAATTGTCATTGCAGTTCAATGATTATGGTTCCTTGGAAAAAAAGAACGCCCCCAAGGGTAAAGAGAAGGAACCAGAGGGAATCATGATTGGTGCGTTCCTTGCAGTTTCCTCAAAAGGTACTGTATTCTACAGAACCACAACCAGCTATACCAATGGGTACTGGTACAAAAAATTCCTCTCTGACTTGCTTGCCACCTGGAGCTTGGCCATTTTCAAGACTAAAATCTTCCTGAGCCACCAGATGGAGTGCGCTGAAGTGGCCTCTGAGAATATTGAAGCAGACAGCCACAACATCTCTATTTTTCCTGCTGGGCATGCTGATCTTCACCTTGGTGATGTGTTGCTCTTCAACATTGGGGACATCATCAGTGGGCGCAACTCCACGACCTTCAGCCAGGTGGTTGGTTCAGCAAACAACCACACTATGCTGTTTCCCTACCATAAGGTCGCTGAGATGTTTACCAAGATGGCCTTGACTGCTCTCAGCAGCAGGCAATCATCAAAGGACCCCCCAGCTTCCCCCTTGTGATTCCCTGGTGTACAAGCCAATTGCTGTCCTCCCTGAGTCAGAATATGATGTAATGCATCATGAATTTCTCTGATCCAAACAAGGCAACTAATCACCTCTGGTCCATCCAGCTGCCCTAGTCCCCAGCCAACCAATCTTGTTGTTTAGAGTCCACCTCCCCAGCCAGTCAAGTCATTCCCCCTCAACCCAGTCCACCACCTAGTTTGCCCTGCCCAATCCACTTCCCCCAATAAAACTTGCTCTCATGATAATTTTTATTTTTTAATTTATATTTGTTTAACTTTTAAGTATTTTTAATGTTATAATATATAATCACATTTAAATAAAGTGATAATTGATTTTTATCATGCCAAAAGTTAAATTTGACTACTTTATTAATTATTAATTCTATTGTTTTCTATTATAACTTTAATGTATTCAAAGCACTAAACTCAAGTGAATTTTAAAAACTACAATTGCTAAAGACCAGCTAATTGGAATGGGTGTACACGTGGTGGCTTTGTGTCTGGCTCAGACCAGACACACCTCAGTAATTGCACCCAGTTTAACTTAATAAATAAGCCTGTAGAAAATAGGAGATGTCTTTGTGTGCAAATTGGCACGCTGACTTGTGGTCAATCTAGAACCAGATAACCCAGTGGTCTGGTGCTAGATTGTGTTGCAACTGAACCAATTAGAGTTCATTATTTGATTAGGGAAGACAACAGTCCAATTGAAAGGACAAGAATGAATAGAATAAAATGTTGTTTATTGTAGAATGTTGTGATTAATATACTATATGGGGAAAGCCACAAGGCCACAGGGGGTGGTATAGTGGCATGTTCCAAGTAGGGGTTTAAGCCAAGGAATAACTTGTGAGGGGATCAGCAGGTTGAATTGGTAGCGCTCCTAATTAAGAGAAATCACCTGTAGTTTGATATTGCCATCAGATTGGTTCATGTTGTTAGATACGTCAAGGGGCAACTCATTGAGCGCCCCCTGTGTATTGTAAGATACATTGGCAGGCAAATCTGGAAACTTGGTTGCAACAATTGGCCACAAGTTTGTGTGTCAATTTGCACACAAAGACATCTCTTATTTTCAACAGGCTTATTTCATTAAGTTAAACTGGGTGAAATAACTGAGGCGTGTCTGGTCTGAGCCAAAAACAAAGCCACCACATGTACACCCATTCCAATTAATTGATATGTAGCACTTGTAGTTTTTAAAATTCACTTGAGTGTAGTGCTTTGAATATATTACAGTTATAATAGAAAACAATATAATTAATAAAAAATAATCCATCTCACCATGTATATCTCTGGAATATATGATCTACATATAACCTGTGAATGTGGCTATCTTTTAATAAATAAGTACTTTGGGTCAAACTTGGCATACTGATTCAAGAATAAATTATATTATACTTGGACAGAACATATACATGAACAGAGCAAGCTGTTCATGATACTAAGATTGTGTTGATTTACACACTCTAAAATATATGATCTACATATAACCTGTGGATGTGGTGATCTTTTAATAAATATGTACTTTGGGTCAAACTTGGCATACTGATTCAAGAAAAAATCATGTTTTACTTGGACAAAATATGTGTTCATGATACTAAGAATGGGTTAGTATATATAATAAATATACATAATATCAATATCAAATGAATAGTATTCCTTAAAGCTAATAAAATAATATTGAAATCTGATAATTTATTAAATCTCTATTAGATACAATAGAATTGATATAGTGTATTGGGATATTTTATTGGTATAAAAAGGTTTGGGGTCAGAACAAGAAAAACATGTCAGAATTGGAGGTGATGATCAAGGAATTAGACATGACAGTGGCCAAAATCAAGGAGGTCAACCAAAAGGTGAAGGTCATGCTAAAGGAGGTAGTGTTAGAAGACAACAAATAGACAAACTTACCGTGAAGGCTGTGAAGAAGAAGAATCCCAATACTACCAACAAACTTTCAACCAGGCTCTTAAACATACAAAAAGATGTTCTTTCCAACCTACAGTTCAAGCCAAAGGGTTTTGTGATTGCAGATTTATGGCAGATCCAGGTCCAACCAGTCAAACTTGCTGTTATCTTTCCCTTGACTCTTATTACTGTTACCTTCCTGTGACAAAGCTTCAAGGAGCTTTGCCTACAGGGAGGCAATTTTATGAGAAAGCACCTCATTGTCATCCTGCCAAAAAGCCATAATTTCAAAACTCTTCTCCTCCCTACTTCTTAACGCCTCAATTTCACAATTGGCTCTGTCCTTCACCTGTTGTAAAATTTCATCAAACCCTAACAGCAAGTTCCAGGAGTCCCATGCATAAACTCAATTTCCTTGTGCAGGGGACCTCTTTGGAAAAATAGTCAGAATATAGTTCTTCAAAAGCCGCTTTCAATTTTACCAAAGATTCCTCAGGTGCTATCTTAGAGACCTCCAGACTTGCCCAAGCCTCCTTGAGTGAACTGGTAGGGACTTCCTTCCTAGCAGCGGCAGTTTCTACACAAAGCACCCCAAATTTTGCTCTTTCAAATGATAGTAAAGAAGACATATAAAATGAAAAGATAGTTGAGGGGAAAGCGTCAAAATTGTCAATATATCTTTTTTAAAATTTAGCTGTTTTTGCTTATATACTATTTGGGCACATTTGGCCGAAAACCCCTCTGGTTCTTGAATCTACCTATGATTCATATCACGTGGTTTACAACATTTAAGTCATCCAAACCTAGATCTTTACCTAAAAGATCTCCTTTAATTCTCATCCTATGAGAATTAACCTACAATGAGAAGGTGTCACCTGGCGCTATTCATCTCAATGTATCAATTTGGCATGGAGCTTCCTTAGCTCCTGGCGCCAAAACCCTGTAGAATACACCCATTCCAAAACTCAGCTATCAATTTTCCAACTGAGAACCAGCTGATCAAACCTGAATTCCTAGAAATACTTGCCTTTATTTATTTATCTTTGCATTTAATGGTTTTTTGCCTTAAAACCCATTAAAATGCTTTGAAACTTGAGCCAGGCGCCACTGCAGCGCCCAGCAATTTTCCCAGGCGGTGCCCCAGCGCCTCAGCCCCTGGAAATTTCACTGGGCGGTGCCTTGGCGCTTCTCAAATCAATCAGGTGGCGCGGCAGCGCTTCTAACCTAATGGATTTTCCAAAACAGCAATTTTAACCCAAAATTTGGGGGTTTACTTTTGATTAACCTTAACCAAACTTCTTGACACAGTCAAGGCAATTAACCAATATAATTAAATCCTCATTAATTATATTACCATGTATTTATTAATTAATCTTCCCGGTTAATTAAATTGTTTTTGAGACGCCTAGTCTCCAAGATTGATTTGGCCAATCTTGCCTTCTGTTCTTTTATTGAATAAAGATACTAAGTTTTCAGGAATCTTTATCCAAAGAATTCCAGCCAAACCTATCTACATAAAACAAACAGCAAAAACAGAGCAACTTTATATCTTGGAATATTTATTTGGCTAAATACTTAACAATAACTGTCATACAGTCACAGGATGTGTGTTAAAAAGATCCAAAGATGTTTGAGCAACTAAAAAATAAAATAAAAAACAAAAGAACAGCAGCCAACTAGTGACAAATCCTGCAAAGCAGCCCATGTCAAGGGGGCAACAGGTAAAGATATAGAAGAAGGTAAAAAATAAAACATCAAATAAATAAAAGATTATACTAACTTTTTTATTTATAGAAGAAACTGAAGGAGTAGTCCACCAGTACCTAAAACCATATATATCACAAACATTTTACAGCAACTACATCCCCCACATAGGGCATCAGCTGATCCTGACGCCAGCCATTGCCTTTGAGATGATTAATAAATTAAAAATTAACCTATGAAACAAGATCAACTTACAGCACTCCAACCAAAACAAGATGTCACTGAATGACAGGTCTCAGCTTTGGCTGTGGCTCCCAACCTGCAACTCAACCAATACATCCCAGATATTAGCTTCTGCAAGCTCTTTGTCATTATTGTCTGGGATTTAATCCAAACTATGCCATATCAAAACCTACCCAAGATGGAAAGAGGACAAGAAGAAGTCTGTTTCTGTTACCTGACTGAGCACACACTATCACATATCCTAAAAAATTCAAATAATAAATAAAAAACTTAGCTATAGTTCCACTGCCGTCATGCCTTTTGTAGTAGGCATCCTTGGGGACTTTGGGGCCTCCTGGTGCTCCAACAAGACTGGAATACCAAAAACAATGGAAAAACCCTTTTCCACTACATCCTTTAAAAATAAATCCAGTACCCTATACAACAAATTTTGTGAGTTCTCAGCCCTGTTTGCAGGGCAGAGATTTCACTTGATTGTTTAACTAGGTCTTGTTGTACTGATGTGGATTAAAGCTGAAGAATACAACTGGTCTGATGTGATAATAAAACTAGATTTAGTATGCCATTTACTAGATGGAAAAAATTGCCCCTGGATACAGCTCAATAGAGCACGTTATTCAGGATTCAGTTATTCTTGCTGCCACCTATGAGATGGCTGCTCCACCAGAAAAAATCCTCCTAGCCAATTTTGTCACAATGCTCCTGTATTCTTCCTGCTATAATTTATTTAGTACAGGTACAATGTTGACATATGCACTGTCAATGGAAATTAATTGTCTATTTCAACGCAATTTCCTTGAATTCTGCCACCCCCACCCCCAATAAAAGTCTACACCCAAATACTATTTTAAATTCCTATACAGTAGTTTTCAAACCTGTTGAGATAAATATATAATCTCAGTCTAAAAACGTATAAAAATCAGTCTAAAATCAAAACCAAAGAATTTATATTAAGTTACAATATATTTGGATCCACTTTGACTTTATTTTATGACTTAGTTGCATTCATTTTTAGACTGAGATTATACGTTTATCTCAACAGGGTTGAAAACTACTGTATATATTTTTTTAAATTATCTACTCAAACCATCTATGTTCAACAAATAAATACATAATAAAAAATTCTGTGTATTAATCCATTCACCCTTATTGCTTTGTTAATTTTTATAAACATGACAGTATATAGTTAGAATCATATAAAAACGTGAAAAAACTACCATAAATAAAATCATAATATTAAAAATATAAATATTCTTGTGTTTTTTTCCATTCATTCATTAATTCATTCAATTAGATTTGCTTTGTTGATTTTTATTATACCTGACACAATATGCAGAATCACAGAAATAAAGTTGAAATAAATTAAACTAAATAAAAACAAACATTAAAAAATTAAATGCAAAAAAACATTGGGAAAAGCAAAGCCTTTCATTGATTGGCTTCTGGTGAAGCACACAGGGAGAAACAAATATGTGTGACCATAGAATTTGGCCACAGTTTCAGCTGAAAGGGTATGGACACCAACCTGCAGAAAATCAAATAAATCATTGGGCCCGGGTGGCACCCCTTTCTTGAAAATCTCTTGAGCCACCTGAAGACCTTCTCAATTGGATTGAGGAATGGGGAATAGGCAGGGAGGAAGAGAAGACGTAAAGGCGCTGTAGCCAATTGTTGGGAGACAATTTCAACACCAGGCTCAATCACCCGGAATTCCTCAAGAATATTGGCCACCTTGTGGAGCCCAACATTATCCAATACAATAATATTGATGAAGCTTAGGCTTGTGCGCCTCAGGTGCTCCTGAACCAATTGGAGAAATTCCAGAAAGGTCATACTGTTGTGGGACCTCTTGATCATTTGATATAGCTCAATGCCAATGGGACCAAGAAGAGCTACCATTGAGTAGGCAATAGACAGGACTGCTGCACCCCGGGACATACAGTTTTTTTTTCACCTTTGGGAACATACCCATACTTGTTGCGCATTGACAACACAAAGGAGGACTTGTCAATGTAGTAGAATTTGACGGTCTCCTTCTCCTTGAGAGCAGTTACTGTCTCAGTGTATTTTTTCTGGTAGACAACGTTGTCTGGGTTATTGCAGTTATAGGGAGAGAATCCAAGCTTTTTCCACAAGAAATTTGATTTTTTCACCTCTTGGTAGCATGTGGAAACCAAAGCCTGGATTCCAAAAAAGGACTCAACCATTGACTGAATATTTTTCAGTTTGAGATGGCAGTTCCGCTCAATCTACTGTCAGATTGCCCAAAGGTGTTCCTTAATCAATATGGCTGGTTTTTGCTTGGATTTCTCCTAAAGGAGAACAGTCCCTGTTTTCAGGTAAGTTGTGAGGAGCCTGTGTGCAGATTTATCTGAGATCCTGACAATAGCTGCTGCCTTCCTGAGTCAGTTGTCTCCTCCATGAGTCTCATGAAGGTCTCCCGGGTGGCTTCAGGGATAACATGATACTTTGGCTTTTTGGTTTTGAGAAGCAACTCCTTGGGCTCAGCCACAACACAGGGCATAGGCACTTGGCTGTAGAATGCAGCAACATTTTTCAGCAACATTTTCCCTTTTGTTGTTTGGTAATACTGGGGCAGCTTGTCCTTGTCTCCCTCATTGGAATCACTCACATAAGG
This sequence comes from Entomophthora muscae, assembly GCA_014839935.2. Taxonomy (NCBI): domain Eukaryota; kingdom Fungi; phylum Entomophthoromycota; class Entomophthoromycetes; order Entomophthorales; family Entomophthoraceae; genus Entomophthora; species Entomophthora muscae. The sequence continues at coordinate 23,490 of QTSX02003754.1, forward strand.
CTCATAGTGATGTCCAAGACTGGCTTGATCTTCTCTAGAAGGGTTGTCAAAACATCATCACAGTAGTTTTTCAGGGAACCATCTGCTCAGAAACATACCACCAAGCAGGTGTATGGCCACAGAAGGATTCAAACCTGTGACCACAGAACCAACAGAGATGGATACCATTCCTATATGGAAGAGTTCCCCAAGCAAACAATATCTCCCCAGAAGGTAATTAAATCTACCAAGGAGGAAGTAGGCTCCTAGGTAGCTAAGGAGGAAGGCCAAAGCCAAGGGATGGAACAAGGAAGGTGAAACAGGCTGACTGTTGTCCATAACCCATTATTTCTCCGTAATAGGAGGATTTGGGGACAAGGGCATGGCGGTGTACCATATGCCTGATATCACTCAGCACCAAAACTTATCTAGGTAGTGCAGAGTGGACAAACCAGAATCTGCTCTGGTTCCTAGGGATATTTTTGCTGCCAGGACCTGCACAAGGAGCAATCAAACCAACCATTTATACCCAAATGGCTCCCCTTGGGAGGACTTGGGTAATATCATGGCTTTGGATTTCAAGGAGACAAAAAAATCAACTAGGTTTAAAGAAATTGACTTATTAACTGAACAAGAAATAAAGACTGACTCTACCAGGCTTATATAGCATCTGATGGGTAGAATGGAGGTTAGGTTAAGGGGTGGTTGGGAAAGTTAGGGGAATTTGGCAGGGGAAACTCAAGGAGAAGCAAGTTATTCTTATTTTAGAATATAATAAGCTTTTTAAATATAACTGAAAATTTGGGGGCCCTTATCTCTCCAAAATGCTGTTTTAAAACATCATAGCAATTATACCCACTGGCCCCACATAAGCTAGGGCCAGGGATAGGGAGCCCTCCACAGGACCAACCGCCACAGAAGTTACGGTGCTTGACACAGTTTTAATATTGTCATTGCTATACGCTTTCAAATTTGAATTTGGAATCAAATTCACACAATTTGATTGGCTGTCACTAGGTAAGAAAAGTGATTCTTTTGAATCTGTAATGCTACTAATTGTTCTTAGGCGCCTGTTGTTGTTGAGAGAGATCCCAGGTTTGATTCTCATCCCTACCAAGGGGTTTTGACGTTGTTGATTAATTTCAACTTCCCAAAGTAATTTGGGGCTGATACTACATACTAAAATTTCTTTTTTTAGGAGTGAAGATACACCCTGTAGGGAAGGACTTTGCCAAGGGTAAGCTGTTGATTTCCAGGTTGGAAGAAATAATGGAATTAATGTTCCTGAAAGTGGTATAAGGGTCATACACCAAGGACACCCTCTCAGTTGTGAGGTCATTTATTGTTTTGGTGATGATGACCTTGGTGAATTTTTGGGTCAGCTTCTGGACCTGGGGGGTTATGCTCTGCACCCTAGCAGCTTGTGCTCCTTGAACTGGCTGTATCAGTGCAGTGTCACCATGGAACTCTCTTCTCCTGTCTCCTCCTTGAGTAGGCACTTGGGTTGCACTAACTCTATTCTTTGACCCATGGGGGCAACTGCAACCATGGCGCACAACAGGTGTATTGATACTCTGGTATTGTGTTCCTTCCATTTTAAAATTTAATAAAATATTAAATAAATTTCAATTAAGTTACTCCCTAATTTTAATTTTTTGCTTTTATCTGAATATGGATATTTAGTTAATGTTTTTTCCCACCCAAAATCCTGATTATAGATTTTTTTATTTCTTAATTAGTTGTTTTTGGTTTTACAACGCCCTTTTAGAATACCCAGAATAATTTCCACCCATTTTCCCAGATTTTACACTAAATTAAGCACCCAACACAATATTTTTAAAATTTATGTTTCAGATTGTGTGCCCTATTTTAGATACCTTAGTATCATTCTTGATTACAATCCATTGTACACACTGATTATGTGATTTTGTTTACATAGTGAGTTGCTATTGTGTTTTGTTTTTGGACTGAGGTTTGACACACCGCAATTGGGCGTATTTTGTCACCAATTCACATAGTAAACATATGTACACCACAAGTCAACTCATACCATTTTGTTTGTGAATCCATGTATTTTGGATTATATTTTGAATGGTTTTGCTTTGCACGTGAGCACTTCTTTGCTGTGTTGACCCATTTTGCCCATTAACGCCACAAAACCATGTTAACAGATTGTATATTTTAACCTGATAGTTGTATTTTGTTTAAATCTGAAGCCATTTTTGTTTAAATCTGAGGCATTTTTGGTTGTTGCCATAGCTTCTAAAATTACTGTACCTTCCTTGAAAGGAGTATAATTCTCTCTTCCAATTGAGACAATCAAGGCCAACTTTCCCAAGATTGGCCAAAGTCTCAAGCAGTACTTTGATATTCCGGCCCCCTTTTGGTGTACATGTATTAAACTTATACTCTGAACTCTACTCTGAATGTACTTATACATATATATCTGTTAATAAAGTCAAGGTGCGCACCATAATAGATAGTGGCGCCCCTATTAATATTGTGTCCACCTGCCTTGTCAGAAAGCTAGGCATTGCTCCTGACATTGTGCATACCAGGGTATATGGTACTGTTGGCAAACATATCACTACCTCTGAAGGAGCTTACAGCGCCCTGCCAATGCGCTTTGGCTCCATTGCAGTGTCCTCTCCTGCTGTGGTCCTACCCAGTGAAAATTATGACGTGCTCATTGGTGCTGCGTTTTTATGCAAATATGGGGTTATATTGGACATGGAGGACAACGTGTTGACCATCCTCCGTCAGACCATCCCACTGTATTACACACAGGATGCAAAACCTACAGCTAAGGTAAAACCTAGCATTAATCTGGCTTATAAGGACAACATGGTGGCAGTTCCCTACACCTGTACAGGAAAAAGGGGAAATGGTTGCCCACTCAAATTAAGGAGCAAAGAAGAATTCTGCTTTGTTCTTGATCAACTCTTACACTTGAATCTGGCCAACAGCAGGTTATGAATACAGTACTGACTTTGGACATCCCCACAGTACTATATGGCAAAGTTCATCAGCCATGGGGTTGCTCAAGATTTGAGCCTTGAATTGCCCCAGGGATCATTATTCCTGGCCACAGCAAAATCTACGTCCTGATGGCCAACCTTTGAGGACAAAATATCCAAATCAAGAAGAATCAAATTGTTGGGTTTGTTTACCTTCTTCCAGTTGAAGAACTGGACAGTTTTGAGTGCATTGGAGACTTTTCATAAATGGGTCTACCTGATCAAGTTGAACCTGCAGCGTATGTAACCACTCCACTGGCCGACCTTACCTCTCTCAATGGGACTGAACAGAAGTAAGCCAGTGCACTATTTGAAAAATACTGCTGCATATTTGCAGAGGACAACGTCAACCTTGGGTGTGCCAATGAGGTCCCTCACTAAATAGACACAGGTGACAATAAGCCTGTTTGCCTTCAATCAATTTGACACTCAAAGGCCAGTGAAGAAACTGTGAGTAATGAAATCCAGCAACTTCTTGACAGAGGCATGTTAATTCCATCCAAGAGTCCTTGGGCATCACTCATCCTGATAGTAAAAAAGAAGGATGGAAGTAACCAGGTAATCATAGACTACTAACGTCTGAACTTAATTATAAAGAAGGACTCATATCCGCTGCCCAGAATTGACAACACACTAGATCAGCTTGGAGGAGCCAAGTACCTTTCAGCCATGGACCTTATATTGGGATACTGGAAGATCAAACTTCCACCAGAGAAACAAGAGAAGTGTGCAATAATCACTTCTCAAGGTCTCTTCCGGTCAACTTGAATGCCACAAGGGTTATATAATGCACCCACAACCTTCCAACGGGCCATGGACACCATACTAGGTGATCTCAAGCTCTCCTGTGTCCTAGTTTATCTAGATGATATCAACGTGTTTTCAAAAACCTTCACCAAACACCTTGAACACCTGGAGGCTATCTTTAAGAGACTGACAGATGCCAACTTGAAGATCAAACCCCAAAAATTTCAATTCTTTAAGGATCAGTTGGAGTACCTTGGATTTGTTGTGGATACAGCTGGACTCTGCCCCCAGCCAGCTAAAGTAGAGGGATTCACCAAGATAAAGCGGCTAGAAAGCAAGTGCAATATCCAGGTCTTTTTGGGGATGGTAGGGTACTACCATTGCTTTATCCCCAATTTTTCTTTTACTGATGAACCTCTGTTTTATCTACTAAAAAATGGAGTCCCCTTTTTATGGACAACAGAGTGTCAGGACGCCTTCAATGCCCTCTACACCAGCCTGACCTCTAGCCCAGTATTAATGTACCTGGACTTCAGCAGACTTTTTTTGTACATACGGATGCTTCATTATCCACTATAGGGGCCGTCCTTTCACAGTTGGACAACACAGAGGCAGAACACCTAACAGCTTATTCTAGCTGCTCTCTTAATATACATGAGCGGAAATATATGGTCACCAAAAGGGAATGCCTTGTCGTGATATACTCCTACAAGCAATTTAGGGCATATCTACATGGGGTACTGTGGTGCTGGGTGCCACTCCCTAGTAGTGCCTTATTTGGAATGCTTTCTTATTTGGATAAATATAAGGGGAACTGCTGCCCTTTTTTGTTATTGTCATTAGAAGGTGATCCTCCAAATTACATAGCGTCGTCTCCAATTATAGGCCAATCAACACATCTGCGGCTAGCCACAGATGCATCAATTATTGACCCATCATTTGTGCCCACTATGTAAATTGGTATAATGATCTTCTGCCCCTCTTTTTGCCAAAGTAGAGACCCTGAAGAAGAGTAGTCTGAAACCTTATTCTACCCTCTATTCCCCAGAGACAGCCCTACTATGTGCTGTGACCACCTGACCTCAGATCACGTGCCCAAATGTTCACTTCTTGCCCAATCCAATCCATTTCCTTCTGAATATTCCCTAGTATGTTTCAGCCCTCCAAGAATAAGCTCATTGCCTGAAAGTCTAGATCCTAGTCAGCATGACTCACCTTTTCTTTTCCCTTCTCCTCATCAAGTATAAAAAGACCCCCTAGGGTCCCCAATAAACAAGAAATTATACACATACACAACAATTGACTTACACATCTTAGACTACTTGCAGAGCCCAAAAATAGAGGTTCTGTTGAGTAAGAAGATAATAGTCCTGTTGTGTATCCAGTTGCTCAGCTACTACCCAACCATCCCTCCAACCCTTGAGCACCACATTTTCTGGTGCTCACTACAGGGGTATCTGTCACTGCCTGTTGCACTGCTGCCAGAGACATCTAGTCCAGGGACCAAACCTGTGACCCCAAAACTATAGACCTCCTGCGCTGTTCCACCTTGAGGCTATCCCAGAACTTTCTCTGGAGGACCCCCACCAGGCCAACCCTCAGGACCACCAGGGCCGCCGCCTGGTCCTCCAGGACCACCCTACAGGCCTCCAGGACCAGCTTCTTCTGACCCAGGCCCACCTTCATGGGACTCTTGTGCAAGCTCTGGCCCTAGTCTCAAGCTAAACACCAAGTTCAAACCAGGAGGACCCATCAATATTCATGTCTTCCTCAAAGGGTTTGAGCTTATGACCAGGGACAGTCCAGAGCCAGTCACCTGCGCTAAGCTATTAAATAGCTTGGACAAAACCTCCTTCTCCGCCGTGGTTGCCTCTCTTAGTGGAGGGGAGGGGTCTTACAAGGAAATTAAAAATATCCTTGAAGATACCTATGGTTCCCCCCAAACAGCTAGTGGACAAGAAGGCCAATTTCTTGACAATCTCACTGAAGAAAGACGAGTTGCTTCCAGAATTTGGTAGAAGATTTAGGGTTAAGGCTCAAACCCTAATGTCTATCAACTTCCTGACCCCCCAAGAAGCAGCAACAGCCCTGCTACATGCAATCTGCCCCTTCCCACACTTGTCTGTCTTCCATCCACAGCTGTTGACACCTACTTCAACCCAAGTAGTGCTTTGCATAGCCACCTCCCTCCAACAACATACCTTATGCCAGACTCCACACCCTGTGTACCCATCCTGCCGGGTAATGAATGTGGTGGAGGATTATGAAGAGGACAATGATGGAGTCCTCTATGCGGAAAGACGCTCCGTGGAAGAACAAGAATGCTTTAAGTGTGGACAGAAAGGACACTTTGCAAGGAACTGCCCACACTGCCGACTAGATGTGAAATAAGAGCCCGTTGACTCAAAACCCAGTGTGCACGCCTTGTCCAACACATTGCAAGAGGATAGTGCCTTGGAAGGGCCAAAAAAACTACTAAGCGGAGCACACAGGACCAGTGTGTCTCCGCCTAGTAAAAAGGTCCCTCCCAATCTCCCTAGCCCTGACTCATTAATAATGGCTGTGGCCAATCACACACTCACAAAAGCCTCAACCCACAAGGAAGTACCCCCATGAAATAAACTCCTTGAAGGTTGATCCTGCCTTGCCATAGATCCTTCAGGCCCAAAACCTCCAGAAAACTCACCCTATCATCAGCAATATAACCAAAGCCCTTTCAAAAACTGTGATCACTACTCCGTTGAGTGATATTATCCACATCCTTCCCACTCTACAGAAAGCCATCAACAAGCTAGAAAAGGGACCCCCCTGGTCTGTTGGGTAGAAGGCGGAAATGGCCTCTTGGTTGGTTCAAGCACATGGGTGCAAACTGAGGTATTTGGTATCCCAATCTGTGTTGTCCTGGATAGCAGTGCACCAACCTTAATCCTATCCTCCCAATTCACCTGTAGGCTTTGCTTCCCCCCAGACGTTGAGTGCAGTAGAACCTTTGGTACAGCAGGTGACAATCCTGCCAGATCCAAAGGCGCGTACTAATCAGTCCCTTTGAAGTTTGGGGATACCGTAGTCACCTGCCCGGCCATAGTCCTGGAAGCCAGGAACTACAACGTATTAATTGGTTCCTCCTTTATGGACCAATTTGGGACCACCATAAATCATAAGACTGGTATGTTTCACCTCCTAGGCCAGGAATTTCCCCTCCTGACACCAGATGGCCGGCCTAGAGTCCCTCCCAAAGGCATGAACCCTAGAGGATGCATCCTGCTGACCTGTCCATCTGGGATGATAGGGGTCCTCTACAAAACCACATCAACTTGAATAAGCAAGCTGCCAAACACCGTTTGCTACAATGGCCCTATACTGATTCAATCAAAGGACAGTGTAAGTATCCCTCCTAAATTGCAAGCCATTATAGGAACAGGTATCAAGCTACGCATACCTAAAGGGTTGCATGGGGAAATATTGGCATTAGGTTACCCACGTCCCAGGTTGCCCACGGTTGCAACCCACCTTATCCTGGTGGCCAACCCTTACTCCTCTACCCTAGAAATTGGCCGCAACTTGGGAGTAGCCTTCTTAAAAATTGCCTCAAATAAATCTATCTCCTCTGCCTATTCCATCGGATTGTTGTATGAGCTAGGATTACCAGATCCTGGTCATGGCCTAATAACACCCATCCTACAAGACAAACAAATTGGGGACATAGACTTGCAACAGAAGGAACAGTTTCTGGAGCTCATCAAGAAGTACAAGCACATTTTTGCCAACTCCAATACTGAGCTGGGCTGTGCCAATAACTGCTTCCATAAAGTCAACACAGGGGAAGCACAGCCCCTATTCCAGACTGCATACCAACAATCCCCTGTGGCAAACTGGATAATCCAACAGGAAGTTGAGAAATTATTGGAAGGAGGTCTTTTAGTACCATCCAATAGTCCCTGGGCCAGTCCTCTGCTCCTGGTAAAAAAGAAAGATGGGACCAATTGAGTGGTAATTGACTACAGAAAGTTGAACACCATCTCCAAGAAAGACAGATATCCCTTACCTCGGATTGATAACACCCTGGATAAGCTGGGAGGCGCGCAGTTCTTCTCAGCCATGGATCTTGTAGGAGGCTACTGACAGATACCTATGGAAGTTGAAGACCAGGAGAAATGCGCCATTGTGACTGCAGATGGTCTGTACCAACCAACCCAGATGCTGCAAGGACTAGTCAACGCTCTGGCTACCTTTCAAAGGCTTATGGACACCACCTTCCGCGACCTAAAGTCCATCTGTGTCCTTGTATATTTGGATGACATCAACGTGTATTTGAAAAGCTTTGAGGATTATTTTAGAGACCTAGAGCAGGTCTTCATCAGGATAGACAAAATAAGGATGAAACTCAAGCCAAAGAAGTGTCAATTCTTTAAGGAAAACCTTGAGTTCCTAGGCCATGTCATCAATAAGAAAGGCATTGCCCCTATCCCGGCCAAGGTAACAGCTATCTCCAAACTTGCTACCCCCACCACTGTCAAAGACCTACAATGCTTCCTTGGCATGGTTGGTTACTATTGCTGTTTTATAGAAGCACTTGCTAATCTGGCCCAACCCCTTTTTAGCCTCCTAAAAAAGGATGTAGAATTTGTATAGGACCATGATTGCCAAACTGGGTTTGAAGTGCTCAAGCAAGCTTTGGTAGAATCCCCAGTCTTGGCATATCCCAATTTCTCTAAGGAGTTCATCCTGTACACAGATGCCAGCTTAGTAGCTGTAGGAGTGGTCCTTGTGCAACTTGATGACAAAGGTCACAATCACCCTGTTGAATATTTCTCTAGAACCCTGAATGTCCGCAAACAAAACTACTCAGTAACTGAACAAGAGTGCCTAGCAGTCCTATACGGTATTGAAGAGTGCCGCCCCTACCTGTATGGGTCTCATTTCAAAGTTGTGACTGATCATTCCTCCCTGAAGTGGCTAGCTAACTTAAAGGACCCCAAAGGGAGATTGGCTCGTTGGGCAGTAAGATTGCAGGCATATGACTATGAACTTGTACATTGCCCTGGAGCCAAGCACGCCAATGCTGATGGATTATCTAGACTTCCACTAGTAGCAGCCCTTGCCCCCAAAGGAGACGCCCTGTTTGATCTCATTCCTTTTCCCTCCAAATGGGACAATATCCCCCCTGAGGCTTAGAAAACCCTAGCCAAGCTTGCTCATAACACCATGATTAGAGACGGCTGTCTATATAAAGAAGTCAAGGGACAACAACTGCCATATATTTGCCCTTCTTGGCGGCTAGCTATATTACAACAATTTTATACCCTAGCCACCGGGCACACAGGCAAAAAACGCATGATGGCAACACTTGCATCACATTGTTATTGGGAAGGTATGTACACTGATGTATTAGAATATTGTCAAAGCTGCATTACTTGCTCCAAGTATTGTCCCCTATCCAAAGCCACTAGCTATAGACTGCATCCCCCTACCCACGTGTTTCACACGGTTAGCATTGATGTGGTAGGACCAGTAGGCCCAAATAAGACTAGTTGTGGGAATAGATATCTTATTGTAGCCATCAACCATTTCAGCAAATGGGTTGAAGCCAAGGCTATTCCTGCCCCTACATCCAAGCACACTGCCTAATTTGTTCTATCACATAATTTTGCCAATCACGGCTGCCCACACACCATTTTGACAGATAATGGAACCAACTTCACTAGCAAACTTCTGTCTGAATTAAACAAGGTCATGGGAATTAAGGACGCAAAATCTACTCTGTATCACCCAGAGACAAATGGCTCTGTTGAACGGGTCAACAGCACTCTTAAGACTATCCTCAAAAAACTTGTGTTAGATTCAGGCTTGTCTTGGGATACTTTAGTCCCTTTGGCACTTATGGCGTACCAAGTAACTAATCATACCACTACTGGACGTTCCCCTTTTCAGATGGTTTATGGGTGACAACCCTCCCTACCAGGTCTCCTGGCAACTTATCAGTTAGATCCAGGCAGATCACCTGATGACCACTTGAGAGCCCTCACCAAAGGACTAATAACTCTTCATCATGAAGCATATAACACTATGGGGACAAATTAGTGTGCTGCGTTTGCCCGTGACATAAAGCATTGTCCCAAGCTAGCATCTTTTGAGATTGGTCAACACATACTTGTCTTCAGGGCTTGTACTTCTGGACGTCCCCACAAGCTCATCCCTATATTCTCAGGTCCATTTGTGGTAATTGAGAAAAGTAGTTTTGATGCATACACAGTTTGACATATTGGCTCCGGTTGAACTTATCAGAGAGTGCACGCCAAGTTTATGAAAGCAGCCCCTGTAGCTGACAAGGAGTCCCTTTACCCCTTGTCCACTTCTGCCTACATAGGCACCCCTCAATAAGGCCATGTGGTCTTAAATAACCTCTGCCGGCCTTTCTATTATCTCTTCTATATAGGGCAGCAGAGGAAATAATACATAGGAATATAGAAAAATTGATGAAGCAAGGTATCCTACTACCCCTTCATAGGATCAGGCTAAAGAGACCAATTGTTGGTATAGACTGCATAAATAAAAAGGGATTTATCCCAAAAAAGAGAAAATATATATATATGGGTCATTATTTTAGAGGTTAGGCCATTTTCTAATGCACATGCTGCTCAAGTCGCAGCATAACACAGTTCGATTTTGAAAAAGTAACTAATTACATAATTTATATTTAAAACATTAATAACTCAATGAAAAATTAATATTTTTTCACACTGTAAACTATCAAAATGAAGCTAAGAATCTTATATTTCTATTGGTGTAAAAATTTTAATATGTATACTATGCTCAATATTAAAGCAAAAGTAATTTAAAAGAGCATAATCCAGATTTTATTATATGATTATATCTAATGATATAAAGTAGATCACTTCAAAGCTAATAAATACTCTTTTTTGAATACACAACAGATGTTTTTTATTTGACGAAATTAAAGATAAGATTGAGAGCTTTATTTTTGCATTTTATTTTATTTAAAAAGCTCAATTCTCTAGGATTTTATGATAGTTTGAAGTTAGGATGTTTTTATCACTGTTTAGATTGATTTTAAGGTTCAAGTGAGCGTCGAACCTCAAATTGAGCATTCTTTAAATGGAATTCTTTAATATTTTATCATTTAAAAATATGCGGAAGAGTTACAATTAACTGAATACATCATTTTAATTGATTTGCATTGATTACAAAGAGGATATGATGTAATAATAATGCTTAGCTGCTTCACATATATCACTTGTGCATGAAAACTGGGTATTTAATTAATTTCTGCAAACATAAATTCAAGTTCAAACTATAATAAAAGCTATCACATCATTTCTTTCAGAATGGTGTCATTTAGCTTGGTATATAAGAGCTAAAGTACCACAAAGCTTCTAATCCAAATAACCCAATTCAAAGACCACATTCTGATCATAACTACTCCATCATTAAGGCACACATCAAAGATCTGACCTAATTACAGATTCAAAATACTACCATGTCCTCAGTTAAATTTACTTCTTCCATGCTACCCTTTTTTTCCTTGGGAGCTTCAACAAAAAGAGAGAGAATTGCAATGTTAAAAAAGGCATTCCTCTTTATTGCTGGTGATGATCTTGATAATTTCATCAAGCACTTCCTTACTCAAACTGAATTTGGGAAAGCTCAGTTCCTGCCAACTATTCAAAATCAAAAAGGCAATGAGTTCATTGAAAACTTAAAGGATCTCATGAAATCTTCTCCCCAAAAACATCTCCCAGCCTTGCGATCTCTGGTTACTTCCAGTTACTCTTTAAAAGAGCTTAATGATATGGGGTTTAATATAACCAAAAGTGAGTTTGAATACTCAAGAAAAATAAATAAAAATAAAAATGTAAGCTTAAACAAAAAAAGCCAAAAAATAATAACTATTCATTAAAAAAAAGAAATAACTAAAAAAATAATTAAAAAATTGCTGGAAAATTCTTTTGAAACAAGCCAGTTTACAAAAAAAGTGCCTGAAAAAATTTATAAAGATATAGAAAAAGAGATGAGTAATTACTCAACTGAAATTAAATACTCTCTACTTAAAACAAAAAAAGAAATATATGAAAATATGAAAATAAAAAATGAAATTTCAGTTTCAATTTCTACTTACTATAAATTAATCCCTAAAAATATAATAAAAAGTAAAAAACAAACCGATATGTGCAATATTTGTAATTTAAAAAATTCACTAGAAAAAAAGAAGGAAGAATGTGAAAGTAAAAACTTACCATTACCAGAATCTATAGACAATGACTTAAAGACTATTAATCAGCACCAAGACTTTTATGTTCATCAAAATTGTGAATATAAAAAAGATATTAATGAACTAGATGATGAGTCTTGTGTTGTAGTTATAGATTATAAAGAAAACTTAAAGGTTGGAGGTGGTCCAATTGAGACCAATAATTGTTTTTATTCAAAAAAACCAATCTCATTATTAGGGTTTGCATTAGTTTTTAAAGAAAACAATAAAATTAAATATGAATATCATGATTTTTTGTCTCAAATATTATCACATGATTCTTTATTTTCAGGTGAATGTCTAATAAGTCTTCTTAAATTAGATAGATTTAAAAAAATAAAAAATATAAAAGTATGGACAGATAATGGAAATCATTTTAGATCATATGAATTTTTATATTACTTATTTAAAGAGGCACCTAAATATATTAAGGGTTCCATAAAATATAACCGTTTTGTTGAATGCCATGGAAAAAGCATTGTTGATGGTCACTTTGGTGTAATATCAAAAATTTTAAAGGAAAAAGAAAATGTACTTTATATTAACAACATTAATGATCTAAAAAATATTTGTGAGAAAGAAGAAAGAAGAAAAGAATTATACAATTCATCTTTAACTGGTTCAATTGTTTCCCAAAAAGCATTTTTTATATTTATGAAAGGAAATTTAGGCCTATAAAAAGAGAGCTTGAAGTTAAAAATCTGCGCATTAATCTTTCATATTTGATGAAAGATGGGAAGTTATATACTTCACCTTTAACATTTGAAAGCTTCTCAGAATATTCTGAGATATTTTATCATTTGAAATCACGTGATGATACCAGAGAAACAAAAATATCAGAAGATGCTAGTAGTGTATTGGGGCAAGTTCATGAAGTAGGGCAGCTTACTAGAGGGTGTATTTTAAATAGAGTTATCAGTCTTTCAAAAACAACAACCTTTTTTTCTGAAACAAACTAAGAATATTTATGATGAGCCAAAGATAGGGTAATAGCATTTATAGCTTTGGGGCTGCTATTACTCTCCCATGCAACTCATCATAAATATTTTTGGTTTGTAGTAGCACTTAAGATATTTTCAGTAGTACTATAAGTTGCAATTTTCAATTATAAAATCAATGAATTATTTTTTAAAAAATCACCCAAGCCCAAGATCAATTAAATATTTGGGATTGATTGTATTTTACTCTTTCTGAATAATTTGAATATGAATAATGTGATTAAGTTATAAAATAACCAATCTGGCGCCTAGGCATAACAAGAAAAATAATGTCCCATATGTATAAAGTAAATACAGAATGAGCAAAAAGGTTCATTCTTGCAGTGGATGAGGGGTCATGAACCCCATATAGTGGTTAGTGACCTTAGCGGCCACAAAGAAAGGGAAAATGTGATTATTGTCATAGGCTGCCACGCAGTTGCTAATTAGAGCCTGTAGCATCCAATTATACATGCAACATTTCTCAGGAGGATGGTGGCTGGTGTAGATGGCTGCCAAGATAAGAGCATCTTGAATCATATACTTGTATGATTCAAACCCCTTTGCCGGGCAACCTGTGGACAGCTGGGCACACATGCTGTCAATGGCAGTGGCCACCTTCTTGCACAACAAGTTTGCACAATTTGAAAGGTTAAAGGAGAGGCCCAGAGTAATGAGCGCTTGTACCCGCTGGTGATACAAGTTAGGGTCCAACTCCCCAACCCGGTTGGCAAACAGGCAGTACCGCCGGCTCTGAGAAGCCCCATCAAAACTGTGGTATAACAGGATGGGGCAAACGTCCTGTTCAACACCCCAAGTCTCCACCGCCAAGATCAGGGCGTTCTGGGAAAAGGTGACATCCACCATCTTGCAGGGACAAGTTGCTATCAGTTGGGTGAATTTGGTTAAAGTGAAGGAAAGGGCATGCCAGGTGTCAACGGCCATAGCATTCTCCACCAAGTGGCCTACCCAGGCGGTAACTGGCCTAGCCACCTGACATCCCAGCCCAAGCAGGGCAATGTCAATAAGGTTTGATGAGGAAGGAAGGCTTCCTACTGGAGGCACACGCGCAAAGGCATTCACCAAGGAGTGCCGGAACCACACTGAATCCTTGTTTTGGACCAGCTCCAGGATCTGTGCCATGGGCTTGACCTGGAGGGCGGCCCTAACTTCCCGGTAGTTGTTTTCAGACTGCTCATCCAGGCGGACCGCATTGATAGCCATCTGGCTGTAAGGACCAAGAACTTGCTTGGAGCAATCAGGTGCATGATGGGTGATAGTCACATTATCTAGACCCATGTCAGCAAAAGTTTCTTTGATGGCCACCCAAGGGACCAGGGTGTCCTCAACGGGGTTGTCTGTACCCAAACAATTGGCCGCTGCCAGAGATACACGCTGCTGCTCATTAACGAGAGCCTTGGAAGCTGCCTGCACTGCAGCTGCGTCACAAGCAGCCTGAACCATCACATCCTGCAAAGCTTGCTCATTGTTGGTGAATGCCTCTGCCCTGCGGGCCAGGTTGCAAAGACGTTGGCGCTGAGTGGCTGGGGAAGCAGGGCAACTTGGGGGACTGTGAGCTTTAGGGTCAAGCTGCAAACTTGATCCCTCCTGAGCCTCAGGCCCTGAAGTCTTGGGCGTGTTGGTCTTGGCAGTCTTAAACTGGTCATCCTCCTCATTCAGCTGAAGATAACGACACCCCTCAGCAGCGTGTACTCAACTGGGCGCAATGGCAAAGGCCACCAAGGTCAATGGAGTCTGTACAATTTTGCGGTCCTCCTCTGGGAGGTCCTCTAAGATATGCTCTTCTTGTTCTAGGGATGAGCCCACCCCCTGTTCAAGGTCCTCAAGCTTGGCTTGACGGAGAGCAGATAGAGTGGCCTGTAGAGAGGCCGACAATTCACAGACACGGCGGGCAGCAGAAGATAATGACATTTTTTTAACTAAGGAAAACCATTCAGGACGCCTCTATTTATACCTGATTTTACCCAATTAATTTGCCTTGATGATCATTGGGTGATTCATCATGACTCATCCCTCTAAGTCTATTCACTGAATATCATTAGGTCACTTGACGTTTGATTGGCTTTTTTAAATTGGTTTCAGGTGTGCATCCACTTACCATTATGAGGGCCTTGAATTTCCTTTTTTGGATGGAGCCCCATCCTGATCTGGGGGTATGTGGTGCTGGGTGCCACTCCCTAGTAGTGCCTTATTTGGAATGCTTTCTTATTTGGATAAATATAAGGGAAACTGCTGCCCTTTTTTGTTATTATCATTGGAAGGTTATCCTCCAAATTACATAGTGTTGTCTCCAATTATAGGCCAATTGATGCACCTGCGGCTAGCCGCAGATGCGTCAGAGAGCAACCCATTGGAATGGGTTTTCCTATGGCAATTAGTGACCAATTGGAGCATCTGCAGCTAGCGGCAGATGCATCAATTTGGTTCCATTGTTTGTGCCCACTATGTAAATTGGTATAATGATCTTCCGCCCCTCTTTTTGCCAAAGTAGAGACCCTGAAAGAGAGTAGTCTGAAACCTTATTCTACCCTCTATTCCCCAGAGACAGCCCTACTATGTGCTGCGACCACCTGACCTCAGATCACATGCCCAAATGTTCACTTCTTGCCCAATCCAATCCATTTCCTTCTGAATATTCCCCAGTATGTTTCAGCCCTCCAAGAATAAGCTCATTGCCTGACAGTCTAGATCCTAGTCAGCATGACTCACCCTTTCTTTTCCCTCCTCCTCATCAAGTATAAAAAGACCCCCTAGGGTCCCCAATAAACAAGAAATTATACACATACACAACAATTGACTTACACATCTTAGACTACTTGCAGAGCCCAAAAATAGAGGTTCTGTTGAGTAAGAAGATAATAGTCCTGTTGTGTATCCAGTTGCTCAGCTACTCCCTAACCATCCCTCCAACCCTTGAGCACCACAGGTACACTTTACTGTGATCACAGACCACGCTAGTCTCAGTTGGCTATAAAACCTTAGAGAGCCAGAAGGATTTCTGGCCCAATGGGCATTAAAGCACCAGGATTTCAATTATACCATAGTCCACCACCCAGGCACCAACCACCAGAACACAGACTGCTTATTGAGACTACCAACAGTTGCTATAGTAGCAACCCAGGCCAGCCTACTGTACAATAAGATGTTCAACAACCAGTTTGAGGACAAACCAGACGAGGTCCAGGCTATCCTCCGTGAACTCCAAAAAGACTGCAAGGTTGAGAACCAAAAATTGTATAAGCACCATGAGGGTGCTAAATACATTTTTCCAAGGCCTTTGGAGCGCCCAGACTTGATAATGGTCGCTCACAAAGCTGTGGGCCATATGGGCTTAAGAAAGACAGTTCACCAACTCCAACTACACAGTGCAATATGCCATCTAGAAAATGCCATCTATAAAGACACCATCTAGAAAAAAATTTGCAATAGGGTCAGAATTTGCATTGGTAAAATTAAAAAAAATTAAAAAAATTTATTAAATAGTTATTTTTTACATATTTGTTTCTAATACTCCATCTAGAAAAACAGCATCTAGAAAACACTATCACAAATTGAAATAAAAAGAGTGTTATACAAATATGATTTTTTGAATATAAAAACACTTAATAAATACCCTAAAATACGCCATCTAGAAATACGGCATCTAGAAAGACGGCATCTGGAATC
The DNA here is from genome assembly GCA_014839935.2 of Entomophthora muscae. Lineage (NCBI taxonomy): Eukaryota > Fungi > Entomophthoromycota > Entomophthoromycetes > Entomophthorales > Entomophthoraceae > Entomophthora > Entomophthora muscae. The sequence goes on from QTSX02003754.1 coordinate 40,166, forward strand.
AAATAATAAATTATACTTTTATGTGATAAATCCAAGCCTTTTTCTTATTAACTGGGAATAAAGTATCATAATAATTTATGACCACATATTATACTGTAAATTAAGAACCTGAACGTAAAAATGCGGGATTGTCAAATCCTTGGTCCAAATTTCAAATCACTTTTGCGGGATAGCCTTTTTTAATTAAATTGAATTCTTTGTATTTTTATTTGAATTTTTAAAAATGCGGGAACTCATAGACACTTTACAAAGTTCAAGTCAAACTGCATATTTCCAATGGAAAAATGAATTAACTGGAATCAGATTTGAAGTGTTCAAATCCATCAACCATTTTCATTAAGTTTACTATGTTTTTTGAAATTGCAGGATTGTCAAATCCAAGAACCAAATTTCAAATCACTTTTGAATGCCACTAGTAAACTCAGATATTAATTGCGGGAACTGGAATACAAATTTAATGTAAACTAAGCACACTAGGAAACACCAAGCCAAATCAAGAAGCTCCACCACAACTTAAATCAAACTAAAAATTCAATATCAATAACCATGTTTAGACATAAAAAGTGATTGATCTTTAAAATCATCCAAAACTGGAAAGGATACAATATTATACACTTCAAATCACGGATATAGAAATTCTGTTACTATTCAAGGCTAAATCAAGAGAAAACAACTACCCACAACTAAATCAATAACTCCAAATAAATACATATTTAATCTAAAATATATTTTTTTATTTTATTTTTAAAGGACTGTCAATTGCATTCCCAACCCGCTCCTGCACCAGCCTGCGGGGCAGCCTGTTCACGAGGGCGTCCCAGAGGGTCCAAGAACAGACCCAGAACCCAACTCAGGGGGAGTTGTGCCAATACACAGGCCTCCCAAGGTGTCATTGCCAGCCAACCACCTCCTGCATCCCAGGCCAGAAACAGTAGCCTTAATCCAAGACAGAAGCCGCTCTCAAGGCCTGCAACCAAGGTCTCCTACACAAAGGCCATTGGGAATAATGAGGTTACATACACCTTCACCGTTTACCCAGTTGTCACCCGGCCCCGCACTCTTGACCCAAGAGTTGCTACTTCCTGCCCCTGCGTCTTTGACACCACCTACAAGCCATTGGCAGCCACTGTTGAGCCATCTGCGCTTGTGATCTATTCCACCATTGACGGCGCCAGCGCAACCAAGCGTGATCCCACCTTCTACACAAAGGTCTCCATCCCCTGTGTTGAGTCTGGTAGCCAGGATGCCGTGGTACCTGCCAAGGGCCAGCGTCAGTTGACAGATAGTGAGTGTGAAGCTCTCCTCAACTGCTTGAATGGGGGAATGGCAGTTTGGGATATTGCGTCCTGATTTGGTGTCACAGCCAGATACATTGCCAACATCAACACCAAGTATGGCAATACTGGGCAAATTGCAGACTCCATTAAGGCTAAGCGGCAGCCCAAACTCCTTTAGCCCGTTCATATCAATACAATCAAGCAGTGGGTAGCCAAGGATTGCCACCTGGACACGCTTGCTTCCAATCAATGCTTGCCACAGAGTTTGGGCTTTCTGCTTCTAAAACCCTTGTTTACAAAGCAATGGTTGATTTGGGCTTCTTGTGGAAGGTGCTCAGAGTTTCTCCGTATAATAGGAACAGTGAAAAGATCATTGAGGATCAACACATTTATGCTGAGACATATCTGGCACAAAAGGAGACTGGGAATGTCCAGTTCTTCTATATCAACAAATTGTTGTTTTCCTCCTCACTCAGGTCTAGGCATGGGTGGGTTGAGAAGGGGTCCAATAACAGCGTAGCCCATTGTGCAGCTGTCCGTTCCCAGACCTATTCCATGGTTGCGCTTCTTGGTCCTCGCAGGTTGGATCAGTATCAGATGATTAAAGGCTCCCATAACAGCAGGACCTTTCTCAATTTTCTCTGAGCTGTCAAGGAGTATCTCCAAATAAATTACAGCGGCACAACCAACATTTTTGTGCTTGATAATGTCAGGCTCCACAAAGTGGATCTGGTTGTGTCCAAGTTCCCCCCCCATTGACAAGAATAGTCACTCCTCCAGCCACCGCCTTGCTGATTGTCCAATGAGACTTCTCTTCTTCCCGCCATATTCCCCATTCCTGAATCCAATCAAGGAGGTGTTTGGTTGGATCAAGAATAAGGTGAAACAAGGCCTTCCTCAGGACACTGAGGACCTATTCAATATTCTTGAGGTCAGCCAATTTGTGATGCCACCTTATGTGGTGGCAGCTAATTACAAGCACTCAGAATCCTTCCTCCCTAAAGCACTGGTCTCCAAGCCAATCAAATTAATGGGCTCTCTGGTTTAATTTGTTTTTAGTTTTATTTATTTTGTTTTTATTAGGTCTCAAAAATTATTATTTATATATAATAATTTGATGTGTGATTGTATTATAGACATATAAGAATACATAGAAAAGGTAAGTAAAACTAATTATATGAGATATAGAGAAACATATTTTTATTATAATGCACTGAATATTATATTGACTGTTGCGCTAAAAAATAAAATAAATTTATTTATTTATTTATATAATTGTGAATTGTTGATGGTACTTTGGATTTTCTAAGCCACAAATTGGACCTTGTATATCATCATATGATCCTTGTTATTTCAGTGCCACTATAGCCACACAACACGGCAACCAATGATTTTTGTATTCCTTACTAATTTGTACTTAGGATGCAGTATAAGTATATCAAATATGTTTATCAAATCATATCACAAGGAAAGGTAATTTGAGTTCTAAACAATCATTTGTTTAGAACAATAGTGGAGAAGGCCGCATGATGTGGATGAATTCAATTCTCATTGTTTATCTTTGTGATAAATAAGCCCGTACTTGACAAGTAGTAAATAAAAACATTTGTAATTCTTTTTTATTTGATGTATTGGCAACTATAACTAATGTTTTTTAATATACTTAGATATATTAATATTATAACTTACATACTAAAATTTAAAATTAAAATTAAAATATTACAAGTAAAATTATAGTTATAAATCTTAAAAGTTAAATATTAAAGTTTATATAATCAAAATATAACAATTTTATTAAATTGTGATTTATTCAATATCAAAATATTTGATATTAAATATGTCAATATTAAAGATTTTAATTGTGAATATTTTAATATTAAAATTTTAATATTAAATATTTCACAATTAAAATTTTACTGTAAAATTTTAATAGTGAAGTATTTAGTATTAAAATTTTAATATTTAAAATAAAAAAAATAAAAAATTTAAGTTGCAAGGGAAAATGATTTATTAGGGGAATGCAAATTGCAAGGGGAATGTGATTATTCCAGGGAATTATACCCCAAAATCAAATTTTCTGCTAATGCGTCCAATTGGGACCACATACTCTTCTGTATGTGGTGGATGACTCTGGCACCAATTTCTAGAGGGGTGGCGCTCAGCACCCTGGTGGTGGCTGAGCGTCTTATAAAAGGCAAGCAGGTAAGTGAATCAATCAGCAGATTCTTTTTGGGAGGCACATAGTACCTGTATAGTGTTGCTATTGCAAATGAATTGTAGAGGACATGCTCAACTGTCCTGTATCCCCATGGTGTCTTCTGTCTGATGAGGGCTACACAGCATATGTCAATCTATATAGGTATATCTTCTAATTTTTCACATTGGCTTTCAATATGCAGTGGAGCAGGATTCCCAGGTACACCGCGACATGGATTTGTTGTGAGGTATACTTTTCTGAGAACATGCACAATTTTTTGAATTTTTGTACTAACCTATTAATATAGGATGTTTGGTTAAATTTGAAGAGGGTTCCGGGGGGCGCCTGACTTGTATCAGCCCCCCAGGTCTCGGCAAACAATATCAATAAAGGCTTAAAATTATTCATGAGGACTGCATCCCCAACTAATTTGATAGAGCTTTAAAAATTTCATTAAAAATTGCGGATTTCAGATATTCATTTCCAATTTGAAAGTCAGTTTTTATTAAATTTTTTCATATTTGTTGATATTTGTGAAGGGGAACCTTTGAATGCTTTCATATATGTATTCATTGAAGTTCAGTTTTATATCTCTGCGAATTTCATTCATTTCTTTGATTATGATTGTTGATCCTAGTTTGTATGCTTCCCTTATCCATGGCGAGCACCCCGCAGGTGGTGAATATTCCCTATCTTGAGCTTCACTATTAAAAAAGTATTCATATTCTGTTGAACTATTTTATTTATTTGATTTTTATTTATTTGTTTTATAGGGGCCACCAGTGACTGGTAACCCCCATAAAACCAACTTGGCGTAAAAGCCACCACTTCTGCGACCTCATCCCCATCCCTGGTGATGACTAAAATAAATATAAGTTAAACATAAAAAGACTTAATAATTGTTTCCCCTGTGGCCCCCTCAGCCACAGGCGCCATATCGGCTAACTTCATGAGTGTTGGATGCTCTTCATTAATTTTCTTAGGCTTAATTTTTCTTATTTTCCTTGCAACTTGTGCTTCCTCTTGATTTTCATTTGATAAAGCTTCTGTATTTTGTGAAGCGCTTCTGCTTCTTGCTTGTGTTTCATTTTCATATGTTTCCATTTGGCTGGTTTCCTCTTCATTGGTATTAATTTCCTTTTGAATTTCTGTTCCTTCAATTAGTTTGATCTTCTTGTTGTTTTCTTTGGCCCCCTGCCAGAACTCCCACAAATTGTAGGCCGCGTTGTTGAACTTTAGACTTGATAAAATAGTTCCCTGTAGATTAAGTAACTTTTCTTTATTCTTTTCATCTATGATATTTCCCAACTTATCCAGAGCATCTTCTTTTGACTGTATCAGTGGCTGTCCCTTGTTACCCAGCTTCCTTGTCACTATTCTCCTGATATTTCTTTCTATCTCAACAACTTTTTGAAGGTGTGCTTCTAATTTGCTGATTAAGTTATAGATTGTTGACATTTTGTTTGAATTCCATCAAAAAACAGGCTTTTATAGTACTATCTTCAACGCATACATATTTTTGTCATCATTAATAAATTAAAGACAATAAACATAAATGCTGGATTAAAATATTGCAATTAGACATCAACTCTTGATATTTTGATATTATGTGCATAACTTAAAGCATTTTGTTTAATAAAATCCATTGTAAACTTGGCCTTTTTTCATTGTAATTTATCAAAATTGACTGTGTTTATATTAGGGCCATTGATGCTTAGTACAAATATTGATACATAGTGTGTTATAAAGCCTGTATATTTACCTATTGGTATTAATTCTATAAACTTTTCAGTTGGATTTTACAAGGTAATAATAATGTAATGTGTTATAAATTAATAAAAATAGGTAAATATACAGGCTTTAAAATGCACTATGTATCAATATTTTTACTAAGCATCAATGGCCCTAATATAAAAACAGTCAATTTTGATAAATTACAATGAAAATAAGGCCAAGCTTACAATGGATTTTATTAAACAAAATGCATTGAGTTATGCACATAATATCAAAATATCAAGAGTTGACGTCTAATTGCAATATTTTAATCCAGTATTTATGTTTATTGTCTTTTATTTATTAATGATGATGAAAATATGTATGCTCATAATTTAAACTATTCAAAAAATGTACAACATTCTTTTTACATTATCAACATTTCCCATATTTAAAACAAAGTATTATTAATTGTAAATTGAAAGAGAGATATCAATTTTAATAAGTTATCACAAAGAAAAGATTTATTTACTAATCAAAGGACAGGAAGGGAAGGGAATGGGCGGAATGAACATTGCCTTTATCTGCACCTGTGAAAGGGGCGGCATCAGAGATGGTGAGGAGGGAATGAGTGGTGGCTTGGGAGCCAGGGTTGAAAGGCAGGTGGCTTGATGAGGGGGTTGGGGAGGCAGGGTTTGTTGACTGGGAAGGGGCAGCAAGAGCGGTTTGCTTCAATTGCTTGAATTCTTCTTCTGTCACACATACTGGCTTGACAAAACGGATGGACTGGCGTGGGAGGAGACAGGGGTCTAGGGCTGCGTCAGATGATAAATGGGACAATTACGGCATTTTTTGTAATTGTCCCATCCACCTTTCCCCATTTCCTTTTTTTTGGATTCCCCTACATTAGGGGAAACCAAAACAACAAAAACGGATTCCAGAGGAAGAAGATATTCTTCCTCCGGAATCCAGAGCCACTCAGATGGCATCCAGTGGATTTCCCACCAGATGCCATGAGTGTGTGCCAGCCATTTGGGCTTGGCACAAATCAAAGGTATGCAATTTTTCCAATATATACTAACTTTTAATAAACATTAAAAACTAAATCAAAGTATCTCAGCAAATAATAAACCAATCTTAATGTCCAATAGCTTATTTTAAGGCTACAGATAAGCTCTATCTTTTAAAAAAATTTATAAAAATAAAAACTTTAGCTTTTTTTCTAGCTTTACTAAACTTAATTAAAATACTCCAATTATTTAGATTTATTTTTTATTTATATTTGGAATATACAATTCTAATTTCAAATAAATATAGTTGTCATTAATAAATCAATGTATATTGTTATATTTTTAAATTTTCATTAATTATCATATATTTAATTAAATTTCATTTTAAAATGATTTCTTTAAATTAAATTCCAAAATGGACTTGATTTAATCTGGTTTTAAAAAACCAGGGTTCCACACTTCCCTAAATCCACTGGATGTAAATCCAATTTGAATTTACATCCAGTGGATGTGGAAGGAAACAATTCCAAATGAATCTTCTCAAAGAAGATTCACTTGGAATTGTTTCCGGATTTTGGATGGGTTTTCCTTTTTAGAAAAGGAGCCACCCGTCCAAAATCTGATGCAGCCCTACGGGGGTCCTTTCTGGACTTATCACTATCACTTGCATAGAAGATGATGAGATCATATATAACCGCTCAAGTTGTAGGAGAAATTAATTACATATGTTTTGCTTGGAAGAACTTACCTTCTTTTAAGTCCAACAAAAACCTGACAACAAATACAAAAAGCCTATAAAATAGTTTGGTTTAATGGATAATGCTGCCACTCAAAGAGGTTGTTGGACACTTTGAAGTGTCTCAGAGCATCCCTTCCTATGGCAGTGTTAATAAAAGTAAAAAATATATAACTGGACTTAATTTAGTCATGTTTGCCTAAAAGGTAAGAGAGTCAAAAATGATATAAAACTTTACTAATAATGATTGGAGCTTAGAATGCTTTCATCAATTATTATTGGTCAATCCAATCTATTTCTCCGCCAAACAGATAAGATTAGATTTACTAAGCCAAGGTAAGCCATCACATAACACAGTACTAACTTTTCATTTTTAACATTGTAAATTTACTTCAAAATAAAGGTAAGCTTCAAAATATATATAATATTAACTGTTTTAAGCATAGTAGATCAGGGATTTTAAAGGTAAGAATTTTTTAAAAGTTTGAAGCTAACATTAATTTAAAAAGGTATTTAAAAAGATAATAAGTTTGTTAAAAAACTAATCAGTTGGAGATTGAAATCAAAGCTGAATTCAAGTAAGCATTTCACCCAATTTACTAACCTCCTTTCTTTTTAAAAGGACCTCCATTCCAAAGAAGATTAAGTTTAGGTAAGCTTCTTTACCTAAATTAACTAGCCTAGATTAAAAAACCAGATTCTCGCCCTGAAGTAGATCTTGGATTGGTAAGTATTGTTTTGATTAATTAATATTTTTTAGCCAAGCTTCATTTCAGGTAACCATTTCACTCAAACTACTAACCTTCCTCTCTTTCAGGTTGACTTAGTTTACAGAAGATCTTGGGGTGGGTAAGTTATTTTCACCAAATTTACTAACCTGGATTAAGAAAACCCAGATTTTTGCCCTAAAGCAGGTCTTGGTTTGGTAAGTGAATTTGCTAATTAATAGAATTTTTTTAAAAATGCTCAGTTTTCACTGCAGCAGATCTTGGGCTGGGTAAGCTTTTTACTAACTTACTAACCTTTTTATAAAAACGCACAAAATTTCCCCCTGCAGCAGATCATAGATTAGGTAAGTCATCTTTTCCAAACTACTAACCTTAATTTCAAGCTCCAGATTTCTTCCTACAGCAGATCCTGGGGTGGGTAATTTTTTTTAGATTAAACAGATATTTTACTAAAAAACTGTTTGTCTAAATTAGTTTTTTGATCCAACTAGCTCTTTTTTTACCCAAATTCAACTTTTTACTATTAAAGTCTCATTTGACTTTATTTGTTTTAAACTTTCATTAGCTATATATTTGTATTTAAGTTTTTATTTTATTTTTATATCATTAATAAATACTAAAATGCATATTTCAAAGTTACTTAGTTTTAAGTTCTCTACCAAGAAAATATAATTTGCTTAAAAAACTTCTAACTAATCTTCATATTTTAGGGGTTATAGTCATGTTTTATCTTATTATAAAAAAATCAAGAGTGTCCTGACTCTACTTAAAATCTTTTTCACTCAAATAGAACATTTATAATAATTTCTATTTCACTCCCATATGCAAAACTTTAGCACCACATAAACTACTTTAAATATCATATATAGTAGCCACTATAGATCTTTTAACTTTCATCTGCTTGTAAAATTAGAGGGTTCTTTTTTTAAAAACAACCACCATAATTAATTAAGTTTCTGAGATAACAAAAATATATTAGAAATTCATAAATAATCAATTTTTAGACCATACTACAATGGCTTCATTTTATGATATTTTCTGCTAAAATCAAAAACAATAACTTACCAGAGGGTACTGAACACACAAAAATAAAATACAATCAAATCAAATGCTATGAAGATGAAATAACAACACATTAGATTACTAAAAAGATCTACAAAATTAAACAGTATCTTATCAAAAATAGGAAATAGTGATATCAAAAATCAGAGTACCACATAGAATTACATATATGTAAAAAGAAATTGATATCAGTATGTTAATAAATAAAATATGCAGTCACCAACAACTAAAGACTGTATCTTAGTAAAAAGGTGTACTATAAAAAGAATATATTAAGCATATAAACTACAAAATAATTGTTCAGGAAAAAAGAGCTTTTTTACCATGTACTTGATCTTTATTAATATGGGTATTTTAATGTCCATTGGAGTTCAAAATATATACTGAAAATAAAGAATTTAAAAGGGCTGCAGTTTCACAATATGGATAAAAATTAAGTACTTTTTCTCAGCTGTTGAGATAGACAACCAAAACCAAGTGCTGAGCACACAGAAATTTATGCACAAAACAAATCTTAAGTGGGCTAATTTTATTTTTAACATGTATAAATTATTGATTTTTTATGTGAGAAAACTTGGTGTTCTATGCTTGGGTTTGTCTGTGTATCTCAACAGCTCTTAAAAGTACTTTAATTAATCTCCAGTCTCTTAAATATCAAAATATAATGCATAATAAAAGATACAAACCTCTAATAAAGCCTTGATAATAGTATAAAAGAGTATTTACAAAGCATACACCCATACTTCTCTAATGATAAGTAGCAATTATAATAAAGCTATCAATTTTATATTAAAAAATACTTTATTTATCATTAAATCATCTTTTAACAACCAGAATAGTAAATAAATTTAAAAAAGACATACTAAACTACCAAAAAGGTATTTCTGCTAGGGAAAAAGAAAAAGATAACATTTTGAAGCTGTGAATAATAGAGCTGAGTTAGCATAGCTTTTTTCTTTTGGTAGCCTGCTCACTGCTCAACTATATACTCATTAGGTTTCTGATATTTTGCATTAACAAATCTATATAATTTTACCAACAAACCACAAGGAGGCTGCATCTTTAAACATGTTTTTACTAGGTATGAGACCAGGAATGCATTATAGCAGGCTGACATCACCCCTGGGGTTCACTCAAAAGATTTATGATAAAGATCATTAAAAAGCCAAAAAAATTTAAAATTTAATATCCAAAAAATATAACTTCACACCTCTCTTTGATAATAGTTTTTGCCAGATATAACTGGAAATACAAACCAGCAGGCTGCCGTAAAAGAGTGAAGCTGAGCGTAGCACAGCTTTGCTCTTTTGGCAGCCTACCTGAAACACATTTCCTTTTACCAGATATAGTATAAGATAAAGATTTAAAAGTTAGCTAATCTAAAAAACAAAAAAATCAGCTAGGATACCTGGACGCGTACCCAGGTGGGATGTCGTAAAAGGGCAAAGCGGGCATAGCTCAGCTTTGTTCTTTTGGCATCCTGCCTGCCACACCACGCTTGTCAAATAAGTCCTGGACAGACGCAGAAGGGAAAAGCTCATACCCCTTATCAATCTGGGTGCATAGTTTGTTGTAGGTGGCAGACTTCAAGCGCCTGAGGGCGGAACCAAAATTGTAGAGACATACATCTGCAAGATGCATGTTGGCATAGTTGATGGGGTAGGGCCAGCAGGTATGCCCCGCAGCCCTGATTTCTTGGGTAGCCCATTCCTGCTGCTCCATCTCTGCACTCAGTACAACTGTGTGCACGGTGTTTTGTGTGGCCCACTTCTCCAGCATGGCCTTGAGCTCTGTCTGGTAGGCATACCCATCTGTGGTGTTTAATATTGACAAGTAATAATTGACGCCCAATGGGGAAACTGCTAATAAAACCTCAACAAAACAATACAAGATTGGGCCGCGCTTGTACACATCAGATTGGATGCGTTTCTTTTCAAAGTCTTGGATACTGGCCAAGATCTTAGCGTATGATAGGAAGATGACGTCATTACGGGCCCTCATTGCCCTCTCTTTAATAAAATTAATAATGATTGCATTGTATGGGTTGGTATCCACCAAAATGGGGCCACCAAGAACCTGATTGGATAGGATTCTGGTGGCAACCACAACTCTGTGCATCAATGAATTCACCATTCTTTTGTTGATGAAGATGCCGTGGAGTCCCAACTGGAGACGTACCTGGACCAGGGGCATCTGCGGGTCACGTTCCATAATGGCCATCATAAGGGGATGGGCTGTATCACCTTTGGTTGAGGTACGGGCACCAGTTGGGGTCTTCTTGGTGGGGGGCCACAGTTGGCGTGGGCTCGCAGGGTTGCAGCCACAGTTGACTTTGCAAAAACCATTGTGGCTGCAATTTCCCCAAGGGACATAAGCTAGCCTCACTTTTCAACCATTTTGAGAACAATCTACGGGGTGATCAATTTTCTTCTGCGTCTTGCAGGCTGATTGGCTGGGGGAGGGATATGTCCATCTTGGGAACTGGTCAATGCCATCTGATTGGCTGTTTTGGGGTTCTGGGCTCTCTGGGGGACCCCATGGCTAAAAAAGCTGGTTCTGGATGCCATTGCTGATAAGGGATTTGGGTTGGCAGCTGCCTGTGCATGGTGGGCAAACAGGGCCATGCTGGAAGTTGCAGGGGAAAGAGCAGACTCCTGTGTGGTGCTTGCGGAGGGGCCTGTGGGTTGGGAGTGGCCATAGACAGAGGCTTCACCGTTAAGAGACCCAGTATAGCCCTGCATAATTTTGTCAAGGCCAGGGAACAGCTTTTTGACTTGGTTGTTGTTGAAAGAAGACATAATAAAAATTTTATTATAATTTTAAACTCAAGAAGAAGAATGTATATTTTAGTCAATTTTATTGTTATATATGTTAATTTTGTGAATATTATGATCTAAATTTTAGCTGACCTAAAATGGAATAGGGTGATTTTTGAGAATGCCTATGATTCCTAAAAGAATTAACACAAATCCACTCTATATCCTTTATCATCCTTTTTGAGACACCCATAAGTTATATTTATTTCAAATTCATCGCAATTATGATTTGAAACTTGGTTCTTGGATTTGACAATCCCGCAATTTCAGATTCGTTAATTTTTACATGATGTCCATGATTTGATTGAAATACAGGAATTCTCAAATTGTACATAAGAATCCTGCATTTCTGATTCATGTATCCTGTATTTGTTTGCTGAGTTTTGTCTTTTGTTAGTTGAGTTATCTGCTCAAGAGATTTGAAATTTGCCAATTTAAATAAATCAAAAAAAGTCAAATTAAATGGTTAATTTTATTAAATATTTTATTTTTCACTCAGCTGAGTTGCCCGCAAAAGTGATTCAAAATTTGGACCAAGGATTTGACAATCCTGCATTTTAACATTCAGGTTCTGAATTTACAGTATCAACTCAAATTAACTCACCTTTGATAGTACTATCTCCCTATAACACAGCCATTAAAAACCACTTTTGATATACTGATTTTATTCCTTATCATAAAAGGATCTGTAATATTTGGTTTTCAGCTTTAAAATGCTTCATTAATGATTTTATATATGCAAGGGTAGTGTCTCCATTAACTGTAACTGTAATAATCAGGTTAAGGACAGTGTAACTAAGACCACCTCATCACTTGATGGTTGGTACAATCAATTTTCTTGCCTGGTTAAGATAAAGAATCCCAGATTCATTGTGATTATCAAAAAGCTGAAGATCTTGTGCATCCATGGGGACCAGCTTTACCCTCAGGCCATCAAAAGCAAAGCTGTTTTATCCAAGCATGCAGATCAGCAGGTCAAGTTTTCAAGTGTTACCAAGAAGCTTTTGACCTATTATACCAGAGAAGGCTGCCTTACCCATCTTAAAGACATTGCAAAGACTTTTGGGACAGAAGCCTGATCAAGTTAATCTTCCATTAAATACTTTACTTCCAAACATTTAATTTTTGCTTAATTTTTAGTACAGGGATACAAACATAGAAGCAAATTTTAATATGGAAATATCACAGTTTTGGGGTGTGTTGACTTTAGAGATTTGCACACTAAAGTTGGCACTAGATGATCCCCCATTATTATTGCAGATTTGAACTCTTTGGATTATTTTGAGTCTAGCCATATGTTTTTCTTACTATTCTGGATTTTTTGGGGGTTTATTAAGTTTTAAGTTATTTGACACAGTTCTGCCAGAAATTTGACATAGGTTTTCTAGATGGTGTTTTCTAGATGGGTCTTTCTAGATGATGTTTTCTAGATAACGTTTTATAGATTGCATCTTTCTAGATAGTGTATCCCACCAACTACACTACTACTTGAAGTTGCTCCTCTTTGACGTAAAAGAGACCCTGATTTACTGTACAGAGTGTTGACATGAGAAACCTTTTACTGATAAGCACCAATACAAAGCAGTAGAGCCCAAGTTTTCTTGGCATACTGTTAGTATAGAAGTAGTAGGGCCCCTTCCCATGTGTGTTGGTTGTTTACGCTATGTTATTGTGGCAATTGACCACCTTACAAAATGGGTGGAAGCCAGAGCTCTACAGCACGTAAGCGCCAAGTCAACTGCCAGGTTTGTGTTAGAACAGATTATTCATTGGCATGGCTGTCCTCAGTTTATTCTTACCAACAACAGAACAAACTTCACTGCTCATGTAATTCCCAAATTAAATGAGTTCATGGGCGTGAGGGGAGTGCTCTCCACACTATATCATCCAGAATCTAATGGAATGGTTGAGAGAGCCAACAGCACCTTGGTCAACATTCTGCGTAAGCTGGCAGACTACCAGACTTTGGAATGATATCTCTTCCTGCCTGCAGTTGTGTTTGCATACAACATTTCAATCCAAAGCACAACTGGCTTCTCCCTGTTTCAATTGACATATGGGTGCCATCCAGCCATCCCGCCAATTCTCTTCTCAGCAAAGGGAGACCTGGGTAAAATAACATATCAACAATATATGTCTAGGTTGGCCAACACACTGATCAAGCTTCAAGCAGAAGCTTTCACTAAAACCTTCCTTAGCAGGAATAAAGGACACAAAACTGACAACACAAATTGCCGCGCTCTTGCCAAATTCAAGATTGGCACCCAGGTTTTGTATCACAACAGAGCCGTAGGACAGGCTCATAAGCTTGACAGCATCTGGAAAGACCCCTTTGAAATCATTGAAAAGACCTCCCAAGATGCTTACACAATCAAGGATCTGGCCAACAGAAGACTCATTAATAGAGTCCATGCCAGGTTCCTCAAGCCATATTTCACTATTACTAATATTGGCTCAAGATAAAGCTTACTAAATAAATTCAAAATTGGAAATATGTATAGGTGCTTTATTGCAAAGAACTAGGGGTCGCCTTCCTGATACTCAGGGTCCTCTTTGTCCTCTTCAGGCTCAATTACTTGAGAGTTACCTCTCTGGGAATGCCGCACTGCCTGCTGTGGGCTCCATAAAGACACAAACAGATATCTTCTTCCCTCAACAAACATGTAGGTTACCATCTGCAACCACAGATGCCGCTCTTCCTGAGGCAGCTGGGAATACCAAACAAAAGGGATGGGCACTTCTACATACACAGTGTCAGCCAGCCGGAGTCCAGCATCCAAAGGAAAGAAGCAGGCCAGGACAAGGCAGTCTATCATGAAGTCCAATATGTACCAATAGACACAGGGAAGAGGCGCCTTCAACCCCACAACTTATTCTGAACCTTCTCCCAGTGGGCTGCCATATCATCAGCATTGACCATTGGCCAGCCAAGATCAGAGGTTAACATTATGTCCCCACATAATGCCATCCACCAAATGGCCTGCTGCTTGGCCCCACTTTCAATGGCAGCCCAAGTGCTCCTGGCTACTTGGCAGATCCGGCTTTTATGGGCATTGGAGTTTTCCACCCCCAAAGACTGATACAACAGAGGGAATTCTGCCAAAGGACTGAACCAGGTCAAGGAAACCTGCAGCCCATGGTCCAGAAGGTACCCCTGAACAGCCTGCTCCATGCCCTCCATGTCACCTGTCATCACCAGTAGCTTCACCAGACCATTGCCAAGTTGTCCAGCCAGCTCTTTGTCCTCCACCACATGGAACCCTTCCCCAGAATTGGTGATTCTCTGCTTCAAGTCTGTCCTTGGATTTTGGGCCATTACCACATATAGAAACTGTGGAACTATGTCCACTCCCCAGTATAGCTGAGGAATGGGAAAACCCTCATCCCCTATGCTGAACAATAGGGCAGACTCCTGTTCTGATTGGAAGCCTGTTTGGGTTTGAAGCAAGAAAGCACCAGAAGGTGGATTGATCACCAAGGGTTGAGGCTGGGTCCGGGAAGCTCTCTGCTGAACTTTGCCAATGTGCTTCTCCCTTTCAGAGGTTTGGCGGCCCCCATTATCCTCCTCCGCTGGAATCTCCTTGCTGTTTCCCCCCGGTACAGTCCTCTTCATTTAAGGAACAGGAATAGGTTGAACTCTCCAGTCCTGACCACAAGGAACCAGTCTCCGCCTGACAAAGTCCACAAATCAACGCCACTTTGGCCTCTTTGGAAATCCCGCAAAAATGATGCCGGTCCTCTTCTGACATCTGTGCCACCATCTGGCGGGCATCAGTCTTGTTGCTAATACCAGAGATATTAGAATTATTGCTCATATTCCAGTGCTATAGATGTTTGCCAATAATATATGGCTCAGACAAGTGAGGGGAAATGTCAGGAAATCCTGATCTATCAGGGTTGATTGATCCATATTCCCATCACTAAAGCTATTGGCTAACAATAGATGGGCCACAGCCAGGTCAAGACCTCTATTTTGGAATGCGGAGAAACTATATCAAGGCTATTATAGTTTAAAATCCAGAAGACACCTGAGACATTCTGGATCTCAGGTCACAGGACAATCCAGAAGCTTCTATAATTAGATGCTAGGCATTCTGGATCCCAAAATAGACGCAAACCTGCCCTACAGAATAAAGACAGGGAAATAAAAACATCCTGTTTCACCAAGAAATTAGACAGAAAACCGCATGTGTAAGTTTTGCATATTAGACCAAGCACAAGACGGGACCCAGGCCTATGGATGTCAACTTAGCTGGCCGCAGCTAAGTCAAGTGATATCCAGGCTGAAGAGAAGAAATTAGCAGCCTAGGATATTACCTCATTCCAAACCTTATTCAGGTTTGGAACCCAACTCTGGGGGTGAAACTAGTAGCTTGAGGATGATAGGCTAGCTAGTAAGAGTTATCTGCAGCTAGACACTAGCCTGGCCACTACCTTTACGCTATAAAAATCCCTTCCAAGATCACTTGGAAGGCAGACAATTAATAATAATCAACATTAATACTAAGCCAAATAGTAGTAGTGTCAATTACAATAAAAGCAAATTATTGATACTTCCAGATTCCTGTCAGGGCCCAAGGGCTCCCAACTCTGATACATTTAAACTATAGTCTAAGAGAAGTCCTTTATTTATTATTCAGACCAAGAATAATCACAATGAGGAAAAGGGAAACTAGGTTCTTTTTATACCATTTATATTGGTCTTTGAGATTCTTCCAGATTCTTCCTGAAGGTCCTTGTCTCTCTATCTGGAGGGTCATGCTAAAAGTTTGAAACATCAGCTGACTAATTCTAGTCATATTCTTTTGGCCAGATTTGAACTTCACGGTTTGCCTCAGTTGGACATCCAAAAATACTTTGGATGGATTCTCCTCATCTGGGTCTTTCATTTGAGCGTAAGAACGTCCAAAACTGATCACTGGAAGCTGAGATATGGTTGGATTTGCCCACTTACTAATTGTTGCTTGTCTTGATTTGAAATCCAATCTCGCAACCATTTCGGGACATTCTGACAGGGTTTTTGAACTCGGCTCTTTAAATTGCCATAACTTTTGATCTAGGGTACCTAGGGAGATCATCAAGGTAGCTTTCTGACGGCAATAAGTAGCTTTATTGATCCAAACTTTTAAAGCGTGATTTTTCAAAGCTACTATGTCATGGCGGTCCATGACAATTCATGCCAAACCACCACAGACAGTGTTGCGTCCCAAAGACCACAGGACTCTCCCTTTACTTGGCTCAAGCAGCAACAAAACTCTGCCAGTTGCTGAACTTACATACACCAATTAGAAGCACATCTGTCCTCATACAGATATCTCCATATCAATATGCATAATATCTTTAATAAAAACAACAACTCTTCTTCTTCAAGAACACAAAATCTTGACACTATTATAGTTTAAATATTAAAATTTAAATATTAAAGCTTTAAATTTTAATATTTAAAATAAAAAATTAAAAATTAAAAAGTTAAATTGTAAGGGAATATAATTTATTAGGGAGATGCAAATTGTAAATAGAATGTGATTATTCCAGGGAATTATACCCCAAAATCAAATTTTCAGCTAGAGCGTCTAATTGGATCCACATACTCTTTTGTACGTGGTGGACAACCCTGGATGCAATTGCTAGAGGGGTGGCGCCCTGTACCCCGGTGGTTGCTGAATGCTTAATAAAAGGGAGGCAAGTAAGCAAATCAATAAGCAGATTCTTTTCAGGAGGCACGTAGTACCCATACAATGATGCTAATGCAAAGGAGCCATACAGGACGTGCTTGACTGTCCTATACCCCCGCGGTGTCTTCTGGTGCTCTAGCGCTAATTGGTTTATATCAAGTTGTATAGGTACATCCTCCAACTTTTTGACGTTAGTTTTTAATATGCAATGTAGCAGAATTCCTAGGTATACTGCAATGTGAATCCTTTGTGAGGTTTATTTTTCAGAAAACATGCATAGTCTTTTGTATACTTGAACTAACTGTTGATATAGGATGTTTGATTGAACTTGAAGATAGTTCTGGGGGGCGCCTGGCTTGTATCTGCCCCCCATTCCTTGGCAAACAAAATAAATAAATGCTTGAAATTATTCACAAGGACTGCATCCCCAACGTTATTTGATAATGCTTTGAATAATTCATTAAAAATTTCAGTTTTAAGATATTCAGTTCCTATTTGAAAGTTGGTTTTTATTAGGCTTTTTTCATATTCATTGATATTTGAAAAGAGAAATTGTTGTATAATTTTATAAATATATTCATCAAAGTTTATTTTGATATCCCTGCAAATTTCAGTCATCTCTTTGAAGTTGATAGTTGCTCCTATTTTGTATGCTTCCCTAATCCACAGCAAGCACCCCACAGGTGGTAAATATTCCCTGTCTTTTGCTTCTATATTTTCAAAATTATTCATATTCATTTGAATTATTTTATTTATTTCATTTTTATTTATTTGCTTTACAGGGGCTACCAGTGATTGGTAACCCCTGTAAACCCAACTCAGCGTGAAAGCTGCTACTTCCGCAACCTTGTCCCCATTCCTAGTTATAACTAAAGTAAATATAAGTAAAACATAAAAAGACTTACTGATTGTTTCCCCTGCAGCCCCCTCAGCCACAGGCGCCCCTTCAGCAAACTTCATGAGTGTTGGCTGCTCTTTATTTGTTTTTCTGGGCTTGATCTTCCTTATTTTCTGTGCTACTTTTTCTTCATCCTGATTTTTATTTGATACATTTTCATTGTTTATTGTAGCTCTTCTGCTTCTTTATTGTGCTTCATTTTCATCTGTTTCCATTTGATTGGTTTCCTCTTCATTTGTGTTAATTTCCTTTGAGCTTTCATTTCCTTCTGTCAGGGAACCAACCCTGATTGGCCAGCTTGCTAGTGTTTGGGAACTGGCAGGTCACAGACTGGGTGGGCAGGGCACACCAAAGGATTGGTGCTAACTTAATGAGGTAGGACATTGACTTGCCCACCCACAACCATGGACCAGCGGCAGAGACAATAGTATCTATTATTCCCGTGAGAGTAATATATACAATTCCAAAAAGCTTGTTGGTATGGTCCAGTGGTAGCTTGGCGGCAAAGGCAGGCATTGGTTTGGGGGTGACGGTTGGTTTCATGTCCATTTGGTAGGCAGGAAGGAAGTTGTATTTATCTCTGAACAGGAAGGGCTTGGTAACGTACCAAGGGCTTTCTCAGTTGTATCTGGTTAACTCTGTAGTTCTGGTCAAGGGATCCCAGGCTAGTATGTTATCAGCGGTGTAGTCCTTGTACTCAGGCTTTAAGGGGTACTCTGTGAAATGGACAGGATCAAAGGGAGTACCTGGCAGGCAGTACATAGCTGGTGGGCTGGCAGGGGGGTCAGATGATCTTTGAGTTAACTGGCAGATGACAAGAATAAAATACAGCAATAATTGGGGAAACCAATATCTCATAACCTTTATTTAAAAATGACAATGGGGGTTGATCTTGGCCTGGCAGGTATTTATACCATACTACCAGGCTTCACTACCTGGTTGGGTTTTCTGGGCTCAGGCGGGTTGGCATCGGGGGTCTCAGATGGCAGTGTGGCGCTTGGCACTGGTGGTTTGCCACTGGCCGCTTCAGGATGAGAATACTTCAAATACTTCTGTTTTTTGATTTAGGTATTGGGTGCCTCTTTGGGTTCAATGCCTCCCCCAGGACTTTGGGGGAGTTTGGAATAACTCTCATGGAGAAACGTTTGTATTTCATCAAGCAAACTGCTGGTGTCAGGCTTTGGCACCTCAGGGAAATTCTCAGCATCTTGCACTGGCAGTTTGCTTACAAAATCCTGTGGGACAGCTAAGGGTTTGGGTCCTGGCAGGCTGGTAACAACTTTATCAATTAGTAGTGGGTTATTGGGTTCTCAGCCCATGGGTCTGGCATTCTGTGAAGGGTTTTGTCCAGGGTTCAACTCTGGTTCCATATTTTGAGATTTAGGAGCATCCAAATTGTCATTACTGATACATTCAATCAATTTAATTTTTTGAGTATTCTTTCTGTTGGTTTTCACAAATTCCCACAAGTTGTAACTTTCACTTTTGAAATCTAACCACTTGAGTATTTCCTTTTGAAGATTTAAAACAATTTCCTTGTGTTCTTTGTTGACTATTGTTCCCAGCTATTTTTTGCAGTTTTGTTTTGCTGGACCAAGGCCCTTCCCTCATTTCCCAGTTGATTTACCACAATTTCCCTTATGTTATGTTCAAGCTCAACAACCTTTTGGAGGGCTGACTCTAATTTGTTGATAAGGCTGTAGATATTTGACATTTTGTTTAAATTACATCAAAAAACTGGTTTTATAGTACTACCTTCAACACATACATATTTTTTGTTATCAATAATTAATTAAGAACTGCAAATTTAAATATTGCATTAGAATATTGCAATTAGAAGTCAACTCTTGATATTTTGATATTATGTGCATAACTCAATGCATTTTGTTTAATAAAATCCATTGTAAACTTGGCCTTTTCATTGTAATTTATTTAAATGTACTGTGTTTATATTAGGGAGCCATTAATGCTTAGTACAAATATTGATACATAGTGCATTTTACAGTCTGTATATTTACCTATTGGTAATAATTCTATAAAATTTTCAGTCAGATTTTGTGAGGTATATTAATGTAATGGTTTAATAAATTAATGTTTATTATCATTAATTGGATGATTTTCTTTGCTGTGGCAATTGTGAATTTTCTGATATTTATGTACTAGTATCCAATTGGTTGTCTTCACATCCAATTGCACAGGCAATAGGAAATCAAGTTACCACCCCAACCACATCTGGTCTTGGGGTAGCAACCATGTTTCCTATTGCCTGTTCAATTGGATGTGAAACCAACCAATTGGAAACCAGTGTGTAAATATCTGAAAATGCACAATTGTCACAGTAAGAAAATTGGCCAATTAATGGTATCAAAAGTAATTTATTGATCCATTACTTTATTATTACTCACAAAATCTTAATATAAAGTTTACAGAATTGTTATCAATAGGCAAATATACAAGCTGTAAAATGCACTATGTATCCATATTTGTACTAAGCGTTAATGGCTCCCTAATATAAACACAGTATATTTAAATAAATTACAATGAAAAAGGCCAAGTTTACAATGGATTTTATTAAACAAAATGCATTGATTTATGCACATAATATCAAAATATCAAGAGTTGACGTCTAATTGCAATATTCTAATATAACTTTACATTTGTGGTCCTTAATTTATTATTGATAATGAAAAATATTCATGCAAAAATATATATGTTACCACATCAAATATACAGCCCATTTTTAAATATGGGAAATGCTAACAATGTAAAAGAAATATTGTTAATTGTGAATTGAAAGAGAAATATTAGTTTTAATAAGTTGTCACAAAGAAAAGGTTTATTTTACTGATCAAAGGATGGGAAGGGGAGGGAATAGGCAGAATAAACATTGCCTTCATCTGCGCCTATAAAAGGGACAGCAACAGAGATAGTGGGGGGAATGGGTGGTGGTTTGGGAGTCAGGGTTGAAAGCCAGGTGTCTTGATGGGGGGTTGGGGAGGCAGGATTTGTTGACTGGGAAGGGGCAGCAAGAGCTGATTGCTTCAAATGCTCAAATTCTTCTTCTGTCACATATGTGGGCTTGAAAAAACAAATGAATGAGTGTGGGGGAAGGCAGGAGGTTTTTCTAGACTTATCACTATCACTTTCATAAGTATGACAAGATCAGATAGGTCCTGGACAAACACGGAAGGGAAAAGCTCATACCCCCTCTCAATTTGGGAGCAAAGTTCATTGTATGTGGCAGGCTTTAAGCGCCTTAGAGCAGAACCAAAAAATAAAGACATACATCTGCAAGATGCACGTCAGTGTGGTTGGTGGGGTAGGACTAACAGGTATGACCTGCAGCCGCAATTTCCTTGGATGCCCACTCACGCTGCTCCATCTCTGCTTCAGTAAAACTGTGTACACTTTTTGCTGTGTGGCCCACTCCTCCAGCATGACCTTGATCTCTGTCCAATGGGCATACCCATCTGCAGTGTTTGATATTGCAGAGTAATGATTGACACCCAATGGGGAAACTGCCAACAAAACCCTGACAAAACAATACAAGATTAGGCTGCGCTTGCAGACATCAGATTGGATACGCTTTTCTCCATAATCTTGAATACTTGCCAAAATCTTGGCATATGACAAGAAGATGAAATTGTTCCGCGCCTGCATTGCCCTCCCTTTAACAAAATTAATGATAGTTGAATTTTAGGGGTTGATATCCACCAAACTGGGGCCATCAAGAACCTGATTGCATAGGATTCTGGCGGCAACTGCTACTCTGTGTATCTACAAATTCACTGTTCTTTTGTTGATGAAGATGCCATGGGGTCCCAGCTGGAGACGTACCTGGACCAGGGGCATCTGCGGGTCACGTTCCATGATGACCAGCATAAAGTGATAGGCTGTGTCACCTTTGGTTGAAGTATGGGCATCAGTTGGGGTCTTTTTGGGAGGGGGGGCACAGTTGGTGTGGGCTCTCAGGGTTGCAGCCACAATGGACTTTGCAAAACCCATTGCAGTCGCAATTTACCCAAGGGACATAAGCATCCCTTGCTTTGCGCCCATTTCAAGAACAATCCCTGGAGTAATTAGCTTTCTTCTGCGTCTTGCAGGTGGGGTGTGTCTGCCTTAAGAACCAGACAGTGCCATCTGATTAGCTGTTTCTGGATTCTGGGTTCTCTGGGTGACCCCATGGCTCAATCAGCTGGTTCTAGATGCCATTGTTGATATGTGATTTGGGTTGGTGTCACAAGTGACAAACTCTTATTGACTATGTTTATTGAAAATCCTCAACTACAGGATTCAAACCCTGGCTCCCTGCGGGCCGCCAGCCTGCAGGGCCAGCTGCCCACAGTTTTTTGGGCTCAAACCAGAGCAGGATTTGACTTCGGAAAATCCTTAAAAGCTTGATGAATCAAATTCACCTACATCAATACTTCCCACACTAAAGGTTCCTGTTAACTTGACCAATTAGCAGGCGGGTCCAGCCACAGATCCCAAAGTAACTTGGGCCCACTTGGAAGGGGAAACAGAGAACCTTCCCATAGAACGCGGGCCACCCAGAGACAACCAATCCCACAATCTGACTAGGGAATTAGAGCATTCTCAGTTCAAACCAGCCAATGAAGTAACTCCCACAATGGATGCCACCAAAGACTGGGAAGACCTGGTAAACAGGAAACCCCAGGCCAAGGGAATTTGTGAAAGTTTTACCATGACAGATGGACATACTTATACCCTGGACCGCCAGGAAAATGCCCATTGCCATTCTTGCAATAAAGTGACATGAACCTTTGGTTCAACCAGATCATACCTTACTTGTTATTAGCTCTACTTCATTTACAGCCTATGTCTTGCAGTTCTGCACCCCACACTCATCTACCCCAAGAAACTGTGGACCAGCTGCCCAACCTTTACTGTCCACCAGGAGCTCCCTTTGGCCCAGTAAATTTCACCTAGTACCCACCCAACCTGGCATATTCTGAGTTTACTCTAGAGGAAATCCTGATCCACGACCCCAAAGCTAGAACTAGAGAGATGGAAGTCTTTTACAGAGAAGGCACCAAAATCATCTGGCCCCCCTCTGCTATTCTGAGACAAGTATAATTTCCGGCCCACATATTTGATTCCAATGACACCCCCCTCACCCTGCAGCACAACCGCCTGCAAGAATCTGTTGCCACTAATGAATCCACTTCCACCCAGATATTTGGGGTGATGTATATTGCCCTCACCGGATTGATTGATTCTATGGTGCCTGTGAGCGGACCTTGGGCAGTCCTTGGAAAATTGTTATCTTATATTGTGAAGTTAGCCCCAATCTTGTGGTGGGCTCTCCCTGCTGGGTGTGTGGGCTGTCTGACTGCAAGTCCTCAGGAACCCCCCACTGGTTGGATCCCTGACATTATGGTGATCTTCCTCAAACACAGTAACCTGGGCCCCAAGATGTTGTTAACTCTTGGGGCATCTTGTATGCTATTTTTATTGATTTCAGTTTACTATGTGTACAAGTTAGTTACCAACCTGATCACCTCAGCAACCTGACACCAAACCAGCTGTGGTGATCCACATGTGTGCTATTTTGCAGGCAAGGGTTGATTTGGCTTCAAATAAAGACAATATGCTGAAGAGTGACAATGTGTGGTTATCTGGTGACGCTGTAAACTAGTAGGTAACATAGGGCTGCTAGGGGTAAGTAGGGGGAGCCTAGTAGGTAACATGGTCTACTAGGGTAAGTAAGGCCTGGCTGGTAGGTAAAAAAGGTCTACCAGAGGCATATGTTGCCTCCACCCAGCAGAAGATGTTGGCTGCTTTGGGCTATACTGCTTCACCTAGCAGGGAACCGTGGCTGCAGGAGAGTGAAGACTGAAATAGCAAGCAGGGAACTTTGTCTGTCTGGGGGGAGTAGGTTTTGGACCCCTGGTGGGTAACGTGGGCTTCCAGGGAGGGGGGAAAGCTCTGAGGGATCAACATACCCTAATAAACTTACAGGAGGTCTGTGAGCAAGCACCCTACCTAACAGACTGGTAGGGTGTCCTTGTTTATGCCCCTATGGGAGCTTTGGGGAAGCCCAAGGTGAGCATTGGAGGGTGTAGATTTGCTCAGAGGTGTCACCAAGGCGGCTTGCTTGGGGAAGCAAGCTGCAGAACTTGGTGTGATCAGGCCTCTGGGAAGTAGAGCTGATTACTCTGCAACTGAAAGCCCAGACTTAATCACCTGGGTGAGTAAAGACAACACATAGACATTGATCTATGGTTTAATGGCCTAAGTGGATTACCACTTTCAAGGGCCCAGTCAAACGCCAGTTCAATGTAGACTCATGCCTGGGTCTACAAGTTCTGGTAATGAGGGCTGAGATAAAGAACTGAGGTGGTTCACAGAATTAACAGAGAAAACTGGCAAGAGGGACTGTTTGGTCACAGTGAAGGCTAGTTAATGGACTGCTAATTCATATTGAATGGAATGAACCAATATGGTTCAGTGTGTAGAAGGAACAAAGGGGGTTCCTAGTGAGGATTTGGTAAGGAACTGGTTAAGGATAAGCTGAAGGACAAGAAGATTATGATGCAGGATTAGCTGATCATAATGCAGGATGGTCAAAGGACCAGAAGATGGTGCTGAAGAACTGAAGAGCTGAGAGGATGAACTAGCTGGACTGGATGCAGAGGCTGGAAGAGCTGGTTTAGTGACTTTTGAGAGGAAATTTAGATATAAAGAAGCAGTTAAAAAATAATCAAATACTGTCTGATTATGATTAAAAAAGGATTGAAAATCAAATAAATAAAAATAAAGAGAAGGAAAAATAACCTATAGTTTGTTAGAACTATATGTTATTTTTAAAAGAGTAATTGAAGAGGAAATAGGCCAGAAAGAAGCTGGAAGAAGAACAGAGAAACTGTAAGGGTGAAAGAGCAAATTTTGCCAAGAACAACTAGGAAAAGCAAAAGGACGAGCAGCAGGCAGGTTTGAAGGTGCAAAACGTTGAAAGAAACACAGCAAAACATTGAAAAATAAAAAGGGTCAAAAATTCTAAAGTAAAACATATATGGAAGCGCTTGAGATTTGCTGGGGAAACATGACAGAAATTGCGGCTAACCCGTTTGAAACGCAGAGCAGTTGTTTAACCGGAGCAAGACAGCCTCAGGTTCAAACCAGGGTCAAGGACAGGTCATCTGGGTAAACCTTTTTGGCAAAACCATTGAATCAAGGCGTATGATTGGCTGCAAGCTGAAGTTTATTTAATCAGTGTTTTGAGGGCTTTAACTTGAGAGTTAAAGCCTAAAAAATGAGGAACAGAAGCAGAAAATTCAGGGCTTTCATTGGCTAAAGTAAGTTCAAAGGTTTAATATATTATAGAAGAAGAAAAAAGGATAGTTTAAGCTTTGAAGAACCAGAGTTATAAGAGAGGTTTTTGGTCTGAAACAAGGGGCTATAAAAGGGAGAGCTATCTGAGACTCTTCAGGGACTGAATCAAGTGGATTAAAAAGACCACAAAAGCTACAAAAGGGGCAGAAGACCAAAGATAGGAAGCCAGAGCTGGGTCAGACCGCAGGAGCATAAGATTAAGACGCTGAAGCCCACAACTAAAGTGCAGGAGCCCAAGACCAAAGCACAGGAGCCAAAGACTAAGTACAAGGAGTCCAAGAGATTGTTGAAGGACTCCAAGTATTGGCACAAACCCTTTATTATTCCCTATCCCAAGGCCATATATCAGAAGGTTTCTAAGGGGATCTTCCTTCTGACAGTGAATAAAGCGCCTATTATGACCCCTATCCAAATTTCCCATGTAAAGAAAGAATATAAGTCCCATGAGTCAATTACCCCATATTTTCTATCTTTGCCCAGGGGATGAGGAATCCTATTGCTTAGGGTGCAGGAAGTTTGCCTCTAGTAAATCTGCCCAGGAGAAGTGGGAGAAGGTGACGTGGCATTTGGAAATGACAAATAGAGGAAGAGTGTTCATTGGGGGAGAGTTTGCAAGACTATTACAGGATTGGTATCAGCCTACAGAAGGGCTGGCGCCTGCTGAAGTACAAGTGTATGGTGGAGACGCTTGACTAGTGATTGGGAAGGTACTAGAGGAGTTTGCCCTTATGCAAGCCAAGTATAAGCTCCTCACCAACCCTTCACCCCTGTTGGAGAATGACAACTCCTCCAAGCCAGTCCCTGGCTACAACCCAGGACATAATTTGGGGACTGGTGACCAGGAACCCCACACCAGCCCTGAACTGAAAGATGCCCTGCTTGGCAATGAGAAGACCAATACCCCAAACTTGCAGGTGCAGAATGTCATAGTAAACCAGACCACAACCAGAGTAGACATGCCCCAGATGGGGAAGCTCACCCTAGAAGAAGCCAGAAGAGCAATGCAAGTCCTCTGACTCCATTTTCAAGCCAACACAAACTCCTACTCCAACAACACCAAGAAAGTCCTTGGGGTAGCCTCCATGCTCTCCGACAATGCCCTGGATGTGACAGAAATCACTGAATAATATGAAGCCATTTCTAAGTGATGGGGAATTACCACCCAAATACACATAGAATTGATGATTGACCACCAACGTGGCTTCAGATATTTTTTGTGAAATTTCCAATTGTAACTCCAGGATTAAGTAGAACAATTATTCCTAACCATAGTAATCCAAGATAAATGACCTGGGAAAGCATCAATGCATCTTCAGCGTAAAATTCTGGGCATTGAGAAGTGACACAATTTTCAGTTTCAAGAATGGGGGAGCTGTAAAATTGGCTGGCATGAAATTGACATTTGGCAGCACCAACAACAAAGTTCCACCTGAAGGACCCCATCTTCCTGAAATGATTTGGTTCAGAATCAGATTGTATGGAATATACCGCAACAACCCAATCACAGGATGCATTTTTAAAATTTAAAATTAGAACTTGGGATAATTGATTTTTATTGAGTAAATTTAAGAGGACTCAACTCTTAGAGTTGAAACAGGGAAAATTATTCAATATATATCAGAAAAATTGACTAAGCAATACCACCTGAGTCTTGACCTCCTATTCCTTCCACATTGTCAAGTAAGTATCTAGTCCAGGTTGCAAAGAACCCTTGCGTGACCAGCTTCTGACAACCATGCTGATTAACAAGCTCATATTGGGTGACCTTCATATTACATCAATTTATCAACATCAGTTTGAAAAGGGGAGCTGGTTTCAGCTGGAAGACTGGAGCAGCTGTGACCCATTTTCAATTGACTGTTTGGTTTAAATCTGTTAACTTGGTCAATTTTGATACAAGTTTTTTGGCCTTCCAAGCCTTCTTACTTGGATGGACAATACCTGGCATTATGGAACCTACCGTGAAATCACCCTCTGCTTTAGCCCTGGGCACAATACCACCATCTGGGAGATGGGATAATGAGAAATTCTTATGGGCAGGTGGGAGTTTCCTTGCGGCTAGGGTAAGTTCAGGATGACCAATAGCAGTGGGATTGCGCTTGTAGAACTCATGGATCAGATCTGAGGAATTTGAACAATTGTAGTGGGGAACCCAGGAGTTTTTGGAATCAGTATAACCTTTCCAAGACACCAAATATTCCAAATGGTGGCAATTCTTGCAGGAAGCCAGAATAAAATTCAAGTCATACTCAGGTTCACCTTCCACAAGAATGGGTTGGGAAGAGGGAGTCTCTGTTCCTTTGAAGGGAGTAAGAAGACATTCATGGAAGGTGTGGAAAATCTTGAAAGCTGGAGGTAAATCTAGCCAATAGGCAGAGGGACCAATCTGATGTTCTACCTTGAAGGGACCAACTTGCTTGGGACCTAATTTACAACAGGGAACCTTAAGTTTCATATTGTGAGCATCAACCATGACTAGATCACCTGGCCTGTAAGTTGGACCCTCCTGGCGCTTTCAATCTGTGTATTACTTGTAAGTTGTCACGGCGGCGGCAAGAGTAACCTCGAGCTCCTGATGAACCTGCTTCAATGCAGCAGCCTGATCAGTTGCAGCTTCCACATTGCTAACCAAACAGGGACCCATGTTAGAAGAAGGACTGTAACCCATATTGGCATAAAATGGCAATACTTGAGTTGATGGGTGAGGGGTGTTATTATATGTGAACTCTGCCATGGGTAGATTATCACACCAGTCATCTTGTTGCACATTAGTGTAGCACTGTAGGTAGACCTCCAAACTTTGGTTTACCCTCTCCGTTTATCTGTAGGATTGGGGGTGGTAAGCAGTAGAGCGGCACAATTTAATACCAAGGATTCCAGTAAAAGCTTCCCAGAACTGAGCAATAAATTGAGGCCCACATCACTTACTATCTCCATTGGGATGCCATGTAGGGAGAAGATTCTGTTCACAAATAAACTAGCGGTATCCACTGAAGTAATTGTGGTTGAGCAAGGTACAAAGTGTGCCATCTTTATGAAACAATTGACTACCACTATGATTGTGTTAAACCCATTGGAATTGGGAAGCTCACCAATGAAATCCACCAACACAGACGTCCAGGGTCCTTCAGCAGGCTGTAGTAGAACCAGTAAACCAGCAGTCTTATTCCAACTGGCTTTGGATCAAGCACATACCAGGCAGTCTCAAACAAAAGCTGCTACCTGCACAGTCAAACCTTTCCAGGAAAACTGGCGGCAGATTAGTTCCACTGTTTTGTTTTTCCCTGGATGACCAGCCGTTGGACAGGTATGATTAGCCTCCATGCTTTCATCCCAAATAGTGCCCTCAGGAACCCATAAGCAACCTTGATGATATAGAAATGGACCAAGCTTGTGATAACCCTGAGGCTGACCCACTGGGTTTGCACATGCTAGCTGTAATAGCCTATCATAGCCTTTGGACAAAGGTTGCAGAAACTTAACCTTGTAATACAAGTCCAGGTCTGCGCCCTCAGCTAAGGATATGGTGGCCAATGTAGCCAGCAGAGGCAATACAAAAGGCACCACAGCCTTGTCTGGAATCATAGTATGTGTGTTAAACTTGGCGTCCATACTAGCATCTGGGAGATGGGAAGGGTTCCTGCTCAGTGCATCAGCCAAGTGATTGTCAGATCCCTTAATAAACTTGTAGCATAACTTGTATATTGTCAGGTCACCATGCTATCCAGATTGGCAACCTGACAAAACCCTGGGCTGTCAATAATATAGAAGAGCTTTGTGGTCAGTTCTTACTATAAATGGATGACGTGCTGACATGAGATGGTGATGCCAATGCCTTAACAATTCCACAACAGCCAACAATTCCTTGTTTTAAATCATGTAGTTGCGTTCTAAAGCCTCCATCTTCTGGGAGAAATACCCTACAGGTCTCTCAATCCCATCACTAGCTGTCTGCAACAGCACATCAGCCACAGCATATTTAGATGAATTGGTGGAAACCACAAAAGGAAGCTCAGGATCCACATGTCTTAACACTGGGGAGGACAACAAAAGATCCTTGACCGCTGAGAAGGCACTTGCGCACTCAGGCGTCCAGACTAAAGTTGTCTTTCCACTAGCCAAATATAAAGGGGCGGCCACCTCAGACAAGTGGGGGGTGAATTTCTTCAAGAACGTACATGTGCCCAAGAAACTACAAAGTTTGGATACTGTCACAGGCGTAGAATACTCTCAAACCGCAGCTTCCTTGTCAGGGGCAATGGTGTGGCCATCCTCAGATAATATAAGCCAGAAAGGCAACCTTACTTTTAAAGAATTCACACTTACTCCTTTTGATAATCAAGTTTTCTTGGAGAATGTACTCTACAACTGCCAACAAGTGGGACTTATGGGACTCCTCATCCAGAGAAAACACCAAGATGTCATCCATATATGTGATGGCACAAACACCTAGGAGATCCCCCAGGACTGAATCAATTAACCGCTGAAAGCAAGCTGGGGCATTCTTCAATCCAAAAGGCATTACGCGGAACTGGAAGATACCCTTCTTGGTTCTGAATGCTATTAACCATTACATTCCTTCTGCAATACTGATTTGATTGAAAGCATTCAACAGATCCAGTTTTGAGAATACCTTGGCCTTCTCAACACACCTAGAGATCTGTGCTTCAAGGGGTAAAGGATAAGGATCCGGGATTGTAATGTTATTCAAACCCCCGTAGTCAATATAAGGACAAAGGGACCCATCAGACTTCTGAACAAACAATAACAGGGAGCAGATTGACAAAGCCTTCTTAAAAATGTAGCCCTTTGTCAAAATGTCACAAGTCTACTCTTCCAAACATGTGTCTTCCTTCAAGGTTAAAGGTAAATAGGATACACAATTCTGATCAGATCAACAGTAACCTTGAAGTCAAAGTCAAACTGAGTGTGCTTGGGAAGGACCTTGCCTCTGGTGGTGTCAAATGCCACAAACCAGGGTTGCAAGCATGCCAGTAAATCCAAACTTACGGGGACAGGGAAAGGAAACAATTGTATGGTCAGTGATGATTGCTCCAATTCAGACATATCCAACAGCAGAATACAAATAGTTTTACCCAAAGAGTGTTCCACCTGCAGTTTATTTTTCTTCAGTAAGGTTGATACATTATGATCTCTCCATCAACTCACTCCCAAAATGATAGGATACATCAGGGTAGAACAAACAGAAAACCTTACAGTAAAAGACTGACCTGCAACTACAAAAGTAACTGGCTTCTTCAGCTGGAAAGAGGAAAACGTCTGACAGTTCCCACCCCTAACAAGCAATCCCGGGTGCTACTTGAGTTGTAACAAGTTGGCAGTCTCCACACTCATGAAATTTTCAGAAGCACCTGTATCCAACAAAATAGCTGGCTGATAGATAATCTGACCATTATCAATACTACCATAGAACAAGAAGTAACCAGAAGTGGATTTATTTGCAGCAAAGGTAGCAATCTTGGCAGGGTCTTGTTTTTCATTGGCAGTACAGATGGCAGCTAAGGAGGCAGGATGCTCCTGGAAGTAACACTCAATCATTTCTTGGGCAGCATCTGGAAGAACAGGGTTATTGCAATCAATGGGAACAAGGGGCAACTCTTTGGACGTAATTACAGAAGATTTTGCAGGTACAACGTGCTGAAGCATTGCCAAGGAACTATCAGGAACAGACACTACAGGAGCCTCCTTTACATCACCAGGTTTGTTCACCACTGCCAATTGTAGTTGAGACAAGCTAGGGGGAGAACAATCTTGGCTCTGGTTGGAAGGAAACACCGCAGAGCAAGGACCAGAAAACCAGGAGTGTGCAGCAGGTTTATCCTCAACTACCAACGTACCTTGCTTGGAAGTAGACAGATTTGAGACCAGAGAAAGAATTTGGCTTACCAGGGCCTCAGTTGTGGTTAACAGAAAATCCCAAACCGCCAAATCCTGGGCAGTCTGGTCAACTGCTAACCACAACGCTGAGAGTTTATTCACCTTGGGAACATCAATTGTACGGCAGTAGGTAAGAAACTGAGGAAGAAATACCAAAAGCAGAGTTGTACCCTGATGGAAGGCGTACAGCTTACAATATACTTTGAGCTCCTCAATAGATACACACAATTTTTTTAACAAAGGGTATAGAGATGCACTCTCAGTTAAAACACGTGGATTACGCTCTACTACGGACAACAACCATTCATGGGCATCTTCAGAAACCTTTGTCATCACATGGTAAACTTAGGATTTGTGACTAAGGCTAGAGCCAGAATAAAATGATAATGCTGAGAAAACTTCATACAAAATTTCATCAGTGGGTGGAGTAGGAAAATAATCCGGACGCCAAAATGTCATGACGCAACAGAAATAGGAAACAGAGGATCCAGTCTCCACAACTGCAACCGGAGATGGAAACCACAAATTAAAGAAAAGCCAAAACTGAAAACTCAGAAATGAACTGATGCAAATAAACATGGTAAACGCAGATATCTCAACAGAGCAGGAGAAAAGAAACACAAATTCATGACAAACTGCTTCCAAAAACTCAGACATAGAAGAGTTGAGTAATGTGACAGAAATCACTGGATAATATGAAGCCATTTCTAAGTGATGGGGAATTATCACCCAAATACACATAGAATTGATGATTAACCACCAACGTGGCTTCAGATATTTTTTTGTGAAATTTCCAATTGTAACTCCAGGATTAAGTAGAACAATTATTCATAACCAGAGTAAACCAAGATAAATGACCTGGGAAATCATCAATGCATCTGCAGCGTAAATTTCTGGGCATTGAGAAGTGACACAATTTTCAGTTTCAAGAATGGGGGGAGCTGTAAAATTGGCTGGCATGAAATTGACATTTTGCAGCACCAACAACAAAGTTCTAGCTGAAGGATCCCATCTTCCTGAAATGATTTGGTTCAGAATCAGATTGTACGGAATATACTGCAACAACCCAATCACAGGATGCATTTTTAAAATTTAAAATTAGAACTTGGGATAATTGATTTTTATTGAGTAAATTTAGGAGGACTCAACTCTTAGAGTTGAAACAGGGAAAATTATTCAATATATATCAGAAAAATTGACTAAGCAATACCACCTGAGTCTTGACCTCCTATTCCTTCCACATTGTCAAGTAAGTATCTAGTCCAGGTTGCAAAGAACCCTTACGTGAACAGCTTCTGACAACCATGCTGATTAACAAGCTCATATCAGGTGATCCTCATATTACATCAATTTATCAACATCAGTTTGAAAAGGGGAGCTGGTTTCAGCTGGCAGACTGGAGCAGCCGTGACCCATTTTCAATCAACTGTTTGGTTTAAATCTGTTAACTTGGTCAATCTTGATACAGGTTTTCTGGCCTTCCAAGCCTTCTTACTTGTACGGACAATACCCGGCATTATGGAACCTACTGTGACACTGGACTGGTTTAGGAAATCAACCGCCAAGGATGTTGAGTTCTGCCTAGACTACTCCCAATTTGAAAGCAAATTGATGGCCACTGGCAACAACCAAGACACCTGCCATCACGCCCTAATCAGCTTACTGGACATTTGACAAGGACCACACTCTCTGCAAGCTTACACCAACAAGTTCTTGAAATTGAAAGCCAGAACCCAACTTGAGGACAAGCTATTGGCCATCTTAAACCGCCAAGGAGCCTGCCCTGCCCTGAAGGAGCTCCTCAAGCACCACCCCCTATGCTTGGCCTGGATGAATAACTACTCTTGTGCAGAGGGTTGAGTCTCAACCAAGAAGGCACCCCCTCTTCTACCCAGCGCGCAAACCAAGCCCCAACGCCCAGCAGACCAGGGATGTCCCCCAATGAACTAAGCGCCACTATTGTGAAGGCTTGTGTTTCTATTGCCACAAACCCGGGCACCTCACCAAGGCTTGCCCCAAGAAGAGTAACCCCTCAGTTTCCTTGGCACAAATAAACACCTCTACTCAATTGTACAAATTTATCCAAGTTGAAGCAAAAACATCCACAACATCCCAGACTGTTATAGCCTTCATCAATACTGGAGCAGAGGATAGTTTTATTGATGCCACCCTTGCCAAGGACCTTGGACTGGAGGCCACCAACAAAAGCGTCAAAGTAATAATGGGAAACAGCTCCCACAACTTGGGTTTCAGGTGTGCAACTGAATTGCCCCTGAAAATTGAGCAGAACTTGTACCCAGCGTTCCTCATCATCCTGAAAGGGCTTCCCTACCCCCTGATCCTAGGGGACTCCTGGTCCCAAAGACACGGCGCTATTCTGAACTTCTGTAATCAAACAGTTGCCTTGAAGGGAGATAATTTGTTTGATGTGGTGCCGTTCCAGTTGGGCCCAACCAGTAAGGAACCCAACACACTCCTGACCCTGAGAATGGAACCCAGTGTGGGAAGCCTACCTGCCCCCTTGGAGAAGTGGAGCCACGTCTTCAGTGAGGAAGCAGCAATCCAGCTCCCCAGTCACTCAATCTACAACCATGCCATTGACCTGTTACCTGGGACCCAATCACACCACGGCCCCATATACAGCTGCAATAACCGCAAACAAGCAGCACTGAAGACATATCTGGAGGACATGACAAAAAAGGGTTCATCTGGGTGTCAAAAAGCCCTTGCTTGTTGCCCATGCTGTTTGTAGGAAAGAAAGACGGCGGGATGCATCCCTGCGTAAACTTCCAGAAACTGAACAATATCACTGTAAAGAACTGCTATCCCATCCCCAATGCTGACAATCTTTGTGATGTACTGACGGGAGCCCAGGTGTACTCAAAAATTGACCTGAGAGACGCCTTCAACCAGATCAGAATCAAAGAAGGGGACAAATACAAGACAGCCTTCAAAACTAGATATGGTTTGTACAAGTACTTGGTCATGCTATTTGGCTTGTGTAACGCCCCCAGCACTTTCCAAAGGATGATCAACTCTGTCCTTGGTGAGTACCTTGACCAGTTCTACGGGGCATATTTGGATGACATTCTCATATACAGTAAGTCAGATGAGGAACACCTCCACCACCTTGACCAAATACTGGAGAAACTCTCTCAGGCCAACCTACACACCAAGCTGAAGAAATTAATTCTTTCAATCTGAAGTCAAATTTCTGGGATATGTGGTGAAGACTGGTGGGTTTGCCATGGCGCAGGACAAAGTGGAAGCTGTAACAGCCTGGCCAGTACCCAAATGCAGAAAAGATGTGATAAGATTTTTAGGCCTGGCAAATTATTGCAGAGATTTCATCCAAAAAATTTCTCAGATTACATTTCCCCTGACCCGTCTCTGCTCTGAAAAGGTCCAATTTGTCTGGACTGACAAGTGCACCTCCGCATTTGTGACCCTGAAGAAAGCCTTCACGTCTGCCCTGGTCCTTGCCATGCCTGACCCTGCTAAACCTTTTATGCTGGAGACGGATGCGTCCAACTTTGTGGTGGGTGGGGTCCTTCTTCAGTAAGGAGGGGATGGTATGCTACATCTTATAGCATATTACTCCAAGAAGATGCTACCAGCTGAAGGGAACTACCCAATATATGACAAAGAGATGTTAGCTATAATGAAGACATTGAAGCACTGGCATAGGTATTTGTGTGGTGCTAAACATCCGGTAAAAGTTCTGACAGACCACAAGAACTTAGTCTACTTCTTCAAACCACGCCAGCTGAACCAACAACAAGCAAGATGGGCCTTGTAACTAGCTGACTACACCTTGACCATAGACTACAAGCCAGGAAAGGTTAATGTAGTACCAGACGCCTTGAGCAGGAGGGCCAACCTGACCCCCTCCTCTACAGAAATCAAGGACTGCAACACCCACACATTGCTAGACCCTGCCAGCCTAGAGATACATCTGAAGTACTTAAAGATTGCCGCCAGCAAACCCAATGTGATAAAAGCCCAGAAACAGGACACCTACTCAACCGAGCTAGTTGAAGCCTTGACAAAGGACCCAGATTGCCATCACTCAAAGAAAGGGTACTCCCTGAAAGATGTTACCCTGCTGCTCCACAACAGGATCTATGTACCTAAAGGCCCAACCTGAATAAATGTATTGATTGACCACCAGGATTCAGAGATGGCCAGCCACCCAGGTAGACACACATCCCTCTCAAGTATCAAGCAGAACTACTCATGGCCAGGCATGGACAAAGAATAGCTGCCTACATCAATGGTTGTGAAACCTGCAGAAGAACCAAGACACATCACTCTAAGCCAGAAGGGTTACTGAGACCTCTGGACATCCCTGATGGCCCCTGGAATTCAGTGTCAATGGACTACATAGTAGAGCTCCCCCCTTCAAAATCCTTTGATTTAATCCTGGTCATGGTCAACTATTTCACAAAAATGGCCTATTTTGTCCCAACCACTACCCACTGCACGGCAGCTGAGACTGCCAGACACTTCCACAACTGCACCTTGATACAACACGGCACCCCAGAAGAAATCATCACTGATAGAGGACCCCAGTTTACTTCCCACTACAGGATCCAAGTGATGAAGGACCTTGGAATAAAACGTTGTGTGTCGACCTCCTACCACCCGCAGATGGATGGACAAACTGAATGGGACAACCAAATCCTGGAACAATACCTCCAATGCTATGCCAACACCAACCAGGACAACTAGGCCAACGTGCTTCCCATGGCCCAGTTTGCATACAATAGTAAAGACCACGCCTCCACTGGGATGTCTCTGTTCAAGGCCAACTATGGGTTCAATCTATCATGGGACCCTAGCATTGGCAGCAAGGAACAGAATACAGCAGGACAAACTTGGATTGAACAAATACATACCACCCAGAAAACCTGTCTAAGAAACCTGACCCACACTGTGTTAAGACCTACAAAGTGTTTGCCAACAAGAAAAGAGTCCCCAGGAAACCTCTGGAAATAGTCAATGAAGTTTACCTCAACTCATGGAATGTCCCCCTAAATGTACCCAGTAGAAAGCTAGCCCACTGCCACTGTAGCCCTTACAAGATCATAAAGCAAATAGGAGAAGTGGCGTACAAACTAGAGCTGCCACCTACTTGGAAAATCCACAATGTCTTCCACCAATCACTGCTATTCAAGAAAGAAGGAACCTCCCTCCCCCACCAGAAGATCAAGACCAACCCTCCACCCATCCAGGAGGGACACTCAACCAAATACAAAGTAGAGTACATCCATGGACACCACCTCCACTACAAGATCCCACAGTACTACGTCAAATGGGTAGGTTACCCCCCTGAAGAAAGCACCTGGGAACCAGTCTCCAACCTACCTAACGCACAAGGAGCCATACAGCAATACCTGGCAAAAGGGACCAGGAAGGAGGAGGGTAACAGGAGAGAAGGGGATGGTGTCACAAGTGACAAACTCTTATTGACTATGTTTATTGAAAAGCCTCAACTACAAGATTTGAACCCTGGCTCCCTGCGGGCTGCCGTCCGCAGTTTTTTGGGCTCAAACCAGAGCAGGATTCAACTTCAGAAAATCCTTTGAAGCTTGATGAATCAAATTCACCTACATCAATACTTCCCACGCTAAAGGTTCCTGTTAACTCAACCAATCAGCAGGTGGGTCCAGCCACAAATCCCAAAGTAACTCAGGCCCACTTGGAAGGGGAAACAGAGAACCTTCCCATAGAACGCGGGCCACCCAGAGTCAACCAATCCCACAATCTGACTAGGGAATTTGAGTATTCTCAGTTCAAGCCAGCCAATAGAATAACCCCTGCAATTGATGCCACCAAAGACTGGGAAGACCTGGTAAATGGGAAAACCTGGGCCAAGGGAATTTGTGAAAGTTTTACCATGACAGATGGGCATACTTATACCCTGGACCGCCAGGAAGATGCCCATTGCCATTCTTGCAATAAAGTGACATGAACCTTTGGTTCAACCAAATCATACCTTACTTGTTATTAGTTCTACTTCATTTACAGCCTACGTCTCGCAGTTCTGCACCCCACACTCATCTACCCCAAGAAACTGTGGACCAGCTGGCTGACCTTTACCGTCCACCAGGAGCTCCCTTTGGCCCAGTACATTTCACTGAGTACCCACCCAACCCAGCGTATCTGGAGTTTACTCTGGAGGAAATCCTAATCCACAGCCCCAAAGCTAGAACTAGAGAGACAAAAGTCCTTTACAAAGAAGGCGCCAAAATTATCTGGCCCCCTCTGCTATTCTGAGACAAGTATAATTTCCTGCCCGCAAGAATCTGCTGCCACTAATGAATCCACTTCCACCCAGATATTTGGGGTGATGTATATCACCCTCACCAGATTGATTGATTCTATAGTGCCTGTGAGCGGACCTTGGGCAGTCCTTGGAAAATCATTATCTTATATTGTGAAGTTAGCCCCAATCTTGTGGTGGGCTCTCCCTGCTGGGCCCGCGGGCCGTCTGCCCGCAAGTTCTCAGGAACCCCCCACTGGTTGGATCCCTGACAGTTGGCACCTGCCCGTGGATGATGGGCAAACATAGCCATGCTGGAAGTTGCGGGAGAAAGAATGCACCCCTGGGTGGTGCTCAGGGGAGGGGCCTGCGGGTTGGGAGTGGCCATAGACAGAGGCTTCACCGTCAAGTGACCCAGTGTAGCCCTGCATGAAAGCGTTGAGGCCAGGGAGCAGCTTATTGACTTGGTTGGTGTTAGAAGAAGACCTAATAAATTTTTATTAAAAAATTAAATTCAACAATAGGAGTGTATATTTTAGTTGATCTTATTGCTAAATATGTTAATTTTGTGGATAGTAGGTCCTAGACTTTAGCTGTCCTAAACTGGAATAGGGTGGTTTTTGAGAATGCCTGTGCTTTCTAAAAGAATCCCCACAGATCCACTCTAGATCCTTTAACATCCCTTTTGAGATGCCCATAAATGATTTTATTTCAAATTCACCCCATTTTTGATCTGAAATTTGGATCTTGGATTTGTCAAGGTTTACATGTTGTCTATGACTCGTTTGACATGCAGGGAATCTCAAATTGTACATTAGAATCCTGCATTTCTGATCCATGTATCCCACATTTGTTTGCTGAGTTTTGTCTTTTGTTAGCTGAGTTATCTGCTCAAGAGATTTGAAATTTGCCAATTTAAATAAACCAAAAAAAGTCAAATTGAATGGTTAATTTTACTTTAAATTCAGAACCTGAACGTAAAAATGCAGGATTGTCAAATCCTTGGTCCAAATTTCAAATCACTTTTGCAGGCAACTCAGCTGAGTGAAAAATAAAATATTTAATAAAATCAACCATTTTTTTTGGTTTATTTAAATTGGCAAATTTCAAATCTCTTGAGCAGATAACTCAACTAACAAAAGACAAAACTCAGCAAACAAATGCAGGATACATGAATCAGAAATGCAGGATTCTAATGTACAATTTGAGATTTCCTGTATTTCAATCAAATCATGGACATCATGTAAAAATTAACGAATCTGAAATTGCGGGATTGTCAAATCAAAGAACCAAATTTCAAATCATTATTGCAAGGAATTTGAAATAAATATAATTTATTGGTGTCTCAAAAAGGATGCTAAAGGATATAGAGTGGATTTGTGCTAATTCTTTTAGAAATCATAGGCATTCTCAAAAATCACCCTATTCCATTTTAGGTCAGCTAAAATTTAGATGCTTGATTACAGTAGATTTCAGAAGACGCTAATAATAAAGTAGAATTATATATTACAATCTATCTTATCACATTGTCTTTCCTTTGATGTGTTGATAATGTGCTTGCAAATAATTAGACAGCTTCACCTCCAGTCGCCTTGGCGATAGGAAATCAAGCTGTCCAATTAATTGTAAGCTCATTATCAACACATCAAAGGAAAGACAACGTGATAAGATAGATTGTAATATATAATTCTACTTTATTATTAGCGTCTTCTGAAATCTACTGTAATCAAGCATCCTTAGTAGCAATACATGATTACATAGTTAGTAAACTAATGGTTTATCTTTCCCCCTCTCCCTTCTTCCTTGAAAATAAGTTTTGTTGGCCCCCGGCATAGCCAGGGGCCAAATAACTTTTAAAAAAATTCTGCGTCATCAGGAGAGTAGCTCATAAATCATTATATGGTTTTATGGTTGCTATATTAGTGATTTAAAGTGCAGAATATTGCATCATTTCCAGTTTAGATAATTTTTCATTTCACTTAATTTCATGTCTAAACATGGGTGTTTAGATTGGATTTTTCATTTGATTTTATCCAGAGTGGAGCTTCTTGATTTGGGTTGATTTGTCCTAGTTACTTACTGTACATTAAATTTGGATTCCAGTTCCCGCAATTATTATTTGAGTTTACTAGTGGCATTCAAAAGTGATTTGAAGTTAGGTTCTTGGATTTGACAATCCCGCAATTTCAAAAAACATAGTAAATTTAATGAAAATTGTTGATGGATTTGAACACTTCAAATCTGATTCCAGTTAGTTCATTTTGTCCATTGGAAATATGCAGTTTGACTTGAACTTTGCAAAGTGTCTATGAGTTCTCGCATTTTTAAAAATTCAAATAAATACTCAAAAAATCAATTTAATTAAAAAGGCTATCCCGCAAAAGCAATTTGCAATTTGGACCAAGGATTTGACAATCCCGCATTTTTACGTTCAGGTTCTGAATTTACAGTACTAAATATTTTAATTTTCACTCAGCTGAGTTGCCCGCAAAAGTGATTCAAGCTTTGGACCAAGGATTTGACAATCCTGCAGTTTTACGTTCAGGTTCTGAATTTACAGTGTACCATATGGGGACAACCACCAGGCCACAGGGGGTGGCATAGCAGCATGTTCCAAGTAGGGTTTGAAGCCAAGGAATAACTTGTGGGGGGATCAGCAGGTCAAATTAGTAGCACACTGATTAGGAGAAAGTACCCGCAGTTCAATACTGCCATTGGATTGGTTCATGGTGTTAGATACGTCAAGGAATGAATCATTGGGCGCCCCCTGTGTACCGTAAGATATGTTGGCAGGCAAGTCTGGAAGCTTGGTTGCAGCAACAGCCTAACTAACAAGACTGCATTATATTCTTTTACTAAATATAGATACCCGTTCCTGCCTAGAATCTTTCCTCAAAGGATTCTAGCCAAACCTATCTACATCAAATAGATAGCAAAAACAAAGCCGCTCTATATCTCTCAGAGTATCTATTTGGCTAAATACCAAAAGTGACTGCTATACAGGCACACAGAGGTAGGTAATTGAGTGGTGGCATATAGATCCTGCATGATGGAAGCAACTGACAGCAGGTAGAGCTCTCTGTGATCTAGTATCAGGAGGTGATTTCTCTGTATAAGAGTTGGGCTGCAGTGACAGCTATGTTTGGGGTGACAATAGAGTAATTGTCTATAGTAACTGGGAGTATCTTGAATGGTCCTGCCATTAATGAGTACAGGAGCCAGGGGAGCAATCTTGGGCCATGTATCACTATTAGAAAGCCTCCAGTTGCTGATTCCTCCATTTCCCTCAGGAGGGGGATCAAAGTTGGGATCCATTTGGGTTCTTTGGAAGAATACCTGGCAGGGAACACCAGTTGTCAGATTCTCATGCAAATTAGTGAGAAGGGGTTGGCTTCAACAAATATTGAGCCAGCTCTTTGAAAGAACTGAAATGTTGGCACAGCTGGAGAAGGCAGCTGCTATTGTTTGTTAATGCCAAAACAATGGTTATGACCTAAACATAGAACCTACTAGACTGGGATTCAGTGTTATGGATATCTTTTAAATTGAGGTCAAATTACTTATAATTCAAAAGGATCACATTCAAAAGTATTTACTTAGAGCAAGACAATGATAGTTTTTTGATAATAAAAAGGTTAGGTATATATACCCTTGAGCGGCCTATGTGATCCCAAAGGATATCTTGGTGTATCCACACTATTCTCTACAGCTTGGATCAGAGGTTTTGAC
Source organism: Entomophthora muscae (assembly GCA_014839935.2). NCBI lineage: Eukaryota > Fungi > Entomophthoromycota > Entomophthoromycetes > Entomophthorales > Entomophthoraceae > Entomophthora > Entomophthora muscae. The sequence goes on from QTSX02003754.1 coordinate 81,526, forward strand.
ACCGTTGGGGAATCACTTGCCGTTGTATTGCTTGGTAGTGGAGCTGATTTCACAGGACTAGTTTTGGAAGAAGCTATTTCATCTGCAATTCTAGATTGTGGGAGACTCGGTCCATCTGGCTCAGCTGTAGAAGATGAGTTTGACTTATTTGCAGAGCCAATAGATTTACCCAAAGGCTTGGAGTGTATCGATACCCCTCACCAGCTCTGAAGAGTACAGTTATGTTTGATTTCAAGCTGGTACTGACGGTGTTCTGCTGAAGTGATATGTAGTTTTAGCCTTTTAAGTACGAAACAATTTTTCTTTTGCCTTATTGGAATTTTAATTTAACTAAAAGGAGGAAAGGGATATTTTATCGGGTAAGATGGGTAGAAATCAACAGCAGCTTGGATTTATTGGGGTTGGTACGAGGTTACGTGCTATCTTTTAAATCCCCATCATTTCTGTATGATGAAGTAAAAGGTAATTTCATCCAGGCGATGAGAATGGCTAGTGGGATTTTAAATAATAGGGTACAACTTGAACTATGTCTATGCAAAATTGATCTGATTAATGTATCATATATTTTTATTTATTTGACATAAAATCGGTCATTGTAATAATAATCAACGGGAAATATTTCTGGCCCAGAATGGTTCATGCCTGGTTAGGGATGAACTTCAGTAATGTATCCATTCCTGAATTGCCGTTACACACCAGGCTCGTGATTGATCCTTAATATTAACTGATACTATATAAATCAGTAATATAATATGAAATTAAAGGGAAGATTTCAATAAAGAGTTATATAGTATCCATGTAGATCTTGATAGTCATGGGGCTTGAGTCAATTATGTTCCTCTTAGGATCTGTTTATTCGATCCAGGTAATATATGGCTTGGTATAACCTTTCACTCTGTGATTGAGTTATTTCTTCGGGAAATGATTTCCTGAGAGGGAGTTATCGAAGATGTTTTCAATTGGTGACCAATTCTTAAAAAATGGGCTAAACCAATAACGATACATAAGCATAGTGCGACCGAAATATGTAAACTATGATTCTTTGAAGATGGACGTCAACCATTTTGTGTCGCGATCTGTTTGACCGGGATTAGCGCTTCAAACGAGGCAGCTTGAGGAAAGCTATACCTCCCTCCAAGCCAGTCGATTTGACGTTGGGTTGAAAAATTCACCTGTAAAGAAATGTGATATTCCAGCCAAATACCCACCCCAAGAGAAATAATTTCTAGGACGGGTGCAGTTTCTCAGGCAAAAGGTTGGTTATTTCAAAATGTTTACCACCGTTTTCGAACAAGAGCAGGATCTGATGTGGCGGATCTGATTCCAAATAACTGGATATCCTATATCCTTCACAAATATTGTTGTTACCTGAGTGCTGAAGTATTTACACATCCTTTTAATCCAGGGCTACATATAATTTGGATGTAATGAAACTATTGGATAAGGATTTAGGCCTCACTTTGGGGTAACGGCGGATCTGATTTATCTGATATCACTTGTATGATAGGTGGTATAAATTCTAAATTAATTGGAATCTGGATATGCAAATAAACAATCAGATTAATTTCTTGGATGAGTCTACCAATCTGATCAGAGGATAGGATAAAGGAGAAGGGGCGGCGAGTTGGCTCAACAATATGGTAGCCCAGAGTACGCTTTCGTTGACGTTGGCAGGGATCAGCGCAGGATGCAACTTGGTTGTTATTTTGAGTGTAGCACTATTTGTTTTTAGGCGCCAACTGTTGGTTGAGCGCGTCTCCCTTCGTCTGCAGGTGGGCATCTGCTTTGTCGACCTGATCAAGAATGCCCTGTTCATTAGATCCACTTCTGGCGTAGAGGCGGGAGGCTGTGCTGCAGTTGGGATGGTATCCATGCTTCTAGGTCACCTCTACTTCCTACTCAACGTCATGCTTGCTATCAACGCACATTGGGTGCTGCTCCGTGATCATCCCCCCAAGCGCGGGTGGGTGTTATGGTTCTGGGTTCTCCCTGTACTCTTGGCAGCCTTTCTTAATATACCCCTCTTGACATGGGGTGTCTTTGGTGAGAATACCGGTGGCCTCTGCTTTGTCAAAGTAGATAATCGTCTCGTGGAAGTCGTTTACGTCTATGGCCTGACCATTATAGCCTACGTATACTGCCTCGGTGTCTCGATCCTTGTTCTGATGAAGCTGCGTAAGGACCCGAATGCCCTGCTGGTTCTCCGCCTAGAAATCGACCCCAACAACCAGCGACGTAAGGAGCACGTCTTCACCAACGTCGTAAAACTTCTCCCGTTCAGGTACAAGCTCTTGATACCCCTAACTTAAACGTAGCGTATCGTTCCCACTAGTTCTCTGCATCTCTGTCTTCCTCTCCAACATCTGCCTGATGATCGGGTACTTCAAGGGTAGCGATAACCCAGCCTTGTTCACCTGGGGCTTCTTTGGCTACAACACTATCGGGCTCTTCAACCTGGTGGCGTTCTTTAGCGACCCCATGGTCAGAAGAGCGTTCATCGGGCCTCAGCCATCCCAAGATGCCGCCAAGGAGTACATAATAGACTTCTCAAAGAAGGAGAAGAACTTCCTCGACTCCGACTCGGAACGCAACGGCACCCAAGTCTCAGAGATCATCGACTGGGCCGACAAGCAGTTCATCCGGAAGTTTATCAGCTCCACCTAACCGTGCCTTGAAATAAACTATTTAGCCCCCTGCTTTCTCTGAGGCAAGGCTTTATTGATCCTAGCCTTTAAAATCCTTGGTTTTTTCACCAACATGTTACCCGTTGAACCATTTCCCCTAATTGATCAATACGATATAAAGTTCAATCTATTCCATCAACCTGACCAGTTCAAACAAACCCAGATCTCTATAACATATTTCTAATTCTATAAGTTCACTCAGAAGCTAATCCAGAACCAACTACTCACAACCCCTAATTTTTAATCCCACCAAAAATATGAATTGTAGCTTTATTTCAACCCTGTAGAAGAACCCCTGTACCCTGGCAAGTAATGGGGGTAACAACCCACACCGGGTAGCCGATATGATACCAAAAGAACAAAGCCAAGCTTCACCGCCTCCCACCCCAAGACACTTCCTTTGGTATTCTAGCCAGAAGACCTTCTTACCTTTCAGATCAGCCACCCTTTACACCTTGTTCTATGCCATGTTCAGCTCCTGGGGACAACATCCAGAAGGACACAGCAGGAAATCTTTATAACAAAAGATCCAAGGTTCAAAGCTAGCCTTGGGTTAGCCTTCAGGGCAAAATTAAGGGCATGCACCTTAATTTCCTGGAATACATGATGTGAAATCCCTTTTGGAAAAAAGGAAGGGAAAAGGCTTGAAGAATATTAAAGCCAACCCAAATGTGGATAAACTTGTCTTTATTAGGAGAAATGATTCTACTTAAATAGTAGACAAGGGTCCATGATCACTCATCAAGTAGACAGAGTGGCTGAGGGGGTCAGGTTGGGATGATGTCATACCCGGATCAGCCCAGGGCAGGTATGGTAATCCGGAGGGGGTGGAAATTGAACCCGACCCATTTGCGGAAGGGGAGGAATTCCTGAAATTGAAAGCAAACCCAACCAAATCTTTGCAGCTATCAATATTTGAAGGCCATATCAAAATAGCATTAATGGCGTAATTTCTGACATCTCCCCTCTCAAGATTGGACACAGGGAGTGTGACTGTACGACAGTCACTATTGAGTATTTAACCAAATAAATGCTGTGAAATATAAATTTACCTCTGTTTTTATTATTATTGCATGTAGATAGGTTGGATTGGAAGTCTTAAGGTAAAGATTCCTGAAAACTGGATACCTAGGTTGTTCAATAAAAGAACAGAAGGCAAGATTGGCTGAGTCAATCTGGGAGACTGGGTGTCTCAAAAATGGTTTAATTAATCAGGAAGATTAATTAATAAATACACAGAAATATAATTAATGAGGATTTAATTATATTGTTTAACTGCCTTGACGGTGTCAAGAAGTTTGGTTAGGGTTAACCATAGGTAAACCCCCAAATCTTGGGTTAAAAGCACCGCTTCAGCAAATTCATTGGGTTAGAAGCGCCACTGCACCGCCTAATTGGTTTGAGAACCGCCACCTAGCAAATTGCTGGGCGCCGCGGTGGCGCCTGGTTCAAGTTTCAAAGCATTTTGATGGGTTTTAAGGCAAAAAAACCATTAAATGTGAAGATAACTAAATAAAGGCAAGGATGTGTAAGAGAGGGGGGCTAGACTAACAAAGTCTGGCTCCCATCCTGGTGGGACCAACCACCAGGATGCCATCTAGTGCAAGACTGAGATAGCCACTCAAAGGGGCCTCCCAAAGGAGACCAGATGTGAAGGGGGAGGGAAGTATGCATCTAAAGCCATGACCATGGCTCCAGTAAGTAACCATAGAGAGCAATCCTGAGTGAAAGGGGCCTCTGTATTTGATTCAGGGATTTGGTGCAGGGGGAAGGATTGACCAAGTCAGAAGAAGGAGTTTCAGTAATCACAGATTCCAAAGGTGGCAACAACTCTTCAAGATGAGAAGACAACCAAGAGAACAACCCATAGGATCCTGGTTTGAAGGGAATCTGGGTGAGATGCTCAATTACATTTGTAAAATGAGTAGGAATAAACTCAGAAGATTGAGAAATCAAGGAAAGTTTTCTCCAAAAGACTGGGTGTGAGGACCAGAACAAGAGGGAAATGGGCACCAGTATCCACACAGCCATCTTGTACCACGGTGTCAACACAATTCCAGCGGGTACCCTTCTTTTGCTAAGACTACTGGGCAGACAGACCAGTACTTGGAACAATTCCCAACAAAAAAACAACGGACAGGCAGGCCAGAGAAAGCAGGAGGCGGGGACAACAGCGGGAGTTGGGATAAATACCTTTATTGTTAAACAAACTTAAAAATACAAAAGATTTGAAAAGTCAGGAGTTTATTCAACAATTGGAATTGGTAAGCAAGGGACCTGACAACCCATGCTTCCATTTTATGCAAAGGGGGTGATAGGACGGGAGGGGTTATGAAAGGGGCTATTGGAGTGCAATCTAAAGGGGAGTCTATTAAAGAGTACTAGCCAATCTTATCTTGGTTTGAGACCCAGAAAATAGGGGCCGCGGGGCCAGATGTAAGACTCAGCCCCTTTATTGGCTAAGAGCCTTCTGAGGACTCAGGGTGCGCATTTCCCCCTAATGCCTTCCTCTGATGTCTCCACCAGAGAGCTCTGGAACCCAACTGTTTTGGGCCGGGGGACTCCCGAGCTGGAGGAATCAGCTATCTGGGACACCTCTGGTTGCGGGTTTTGGTACCCAATTTCCCCGGGCCGCAGATTTGACCTTTCCAACTTCATGTGGCCCGCATTTTTTTGTTGGTTTGCTAATTGTTTCAGGACCAGGCAACACCAGGACAACAAGCAATCCAACCAAATTAATGTCTCTTCCGCAGTTGGAGGGGACTCCAAAGGGGAAATGAGAACTTTGGCCGGGAAGGCCAACACAAAGCATTTGTCTACTGTGTGAGCCAAGTCCTCCAGGTTTTTTTTGGGGGGGGGGTTTGCCTGCATGCGGGCCACATTTTTCAATGGTCTGGGAAATACATCCTGATCTAGGGCCAAAGGTGGGCCACAGAACTTTACAGGATGCCTAGGAATTTAGGTTAATCAGCTGGTTCCCAGTTGGAACATCAATAGCTGAGTTTTGGTGTCGTGTTCTGAGGCGCGGCACAGACACACAACAGGAAATCCTAACCTTAGGATTGGATTCATACTAAGTCTTGGTTAGATGACAGGGAAGGCAAATGTGTTTACCTTGCAGCCCTGGAAGAATAATCTCTACTAGTTGTGGCTAGAGAGAGGCGCGGAAGTACAGAAGACACAAAGACAAAAATGTGAATAGAACTTAATTTTATTGGCAAATAAGGAAATGGAATATATAATGGTTGAGAATACCACAAAACACTACCAGGACAGTAGGATCACTCACCACCAGCATTAGTGGGGCAAGTGAGTTGTGCAGGGATCAGGAGCCCAAACAATTGTATTTCCTGAATCGGTCATCAACTCATTTTGAGTAGTGAAAGCAAGAGATTTGTCCTCAAAATGGCCCACCAAAGGCGAAATCAAAATACTGTGAATAGCAGTATTCACAACATTGCCCTCCCCTAGATTTGCCTTAGGGGGTGTTATTTACAAAGGAACTTTGTGTGCACTCAAGAAAAAGGACAGCCACTGGAAAGGAGCTTTACAGTGTACTCGGACCCTTGCTTAAAAGTTACTTCTAGAGGGCCAATCCACAGAGAGTCCAACTTGTGTGCGCAACCACCTACTCTGTGTTGGTAGTAAAGGACATGGTTGCCAACATTGAACTCAGGCAGGGGGAGCGTCCAGAATTGTTGGGAGAGAGCTCAAGCATCTTAGTCTTATATGCAGAAGTGTAAGCAGTGGCTTGAATATCAATTATTTGGTTGACTAAATCTTTGATGTGGTTGTCAGGATTCATGGCCTTATCTGAGGTAAGCAGGGGGGCCCCAAGAGCAATGGGGTAGTAGCCTCTTGCCCATATAGCATAGCAAAGAGAGAATATCCAGTGACACAATGTTTGCTAAGGCAGTATGCAAAGAGGGCGGCAGGTAAGTACAAGTCCCAATTAGCAGCGTCAGAGTAGGTGAGCTTTCTTATGATGGAGACCAGTGTTGAATTTGCACACTCAACAGCCCCATTGATAGAAGGGTTGTAGGGAGCAGAGAAGGACTGGTGGGACCCCAAAGCTTTGATAACAGAGGTTACCAGCTTGGCATTGAAGTTAGTCCCATTATCTGAGAGCAACACTTGAGGACAGCCATGGCGGTAGAGAACATCTTGTAGCAGGAAGGCAGAAGTTGTCTTAGCCATGATGTTCTTTTTAGGGCAAGCCTCTACCCACTTGCTAAAGTGATCAACAGCAACCAGAATAAAGCAACACCCAGAACAAGAGCGGGGAAGAGGACCTACTGCGTCAATGCTAACAGTGTGAAAGGCATGTTGAGGGGGAACTAATTTAAACTCGTGGGCAGCAGCTTGAGGCCTCTGTAGCTGGCAGTTGTGACAGCTAGCAATGATGTCTGGGATCAGCAGGCAAAGGTTCTCCCAAAAGTAGTTCTTCTGAAGCCAGTCAAAGGTCTTGGCAATGCCTCCATGCCCGGTTTCTTTATGGGCTTGTGATACCAATAAGAGGCAAAGACTGGGCTGTACATAAGGCAGATACTGATCTTGTACTTTTTTGAAGAGCTGATTTTTGCGTATAAGGGTATCTTTGGATAGCATGGACAGGGCCAGTTGTACCTCCTCTGTCTTACTTTCCCAAGAAGAAGGATACCCAATTATTTCATATAATTGGTTGGCCTCTGCAGGATTCAAAGCAAGAATAGGCATTCTGGAGAGCCCATCAGCGTTCTGATGTTGAATCCCAGGGCAATGGAGCATTGTGAAGTTGTATCCCTGCAGGCATAGAGCCCATCTAGCTAGGCGTCCTTCAGGTTCCTTGAGCTGCTGTAACCATTTGAGAGAAGTGTGGTCAGTGACAACTGTGAAATGGGTGCTGTATATGTAATGACAAAACTACTTGACTGCATGCAACACGGTGAGGCACTCCTTCTCTGTGACACTATAGTTCTTCTCATGCTTGTTTAGTACGCAGGAACTGTAAGCCACAGGATGGTCTACACCCTCGTTGTCCAGTTGGTCCAGAATGGCTCCAATAGCTAAATCACTAGAATCTGTGTACAGGATGAACTCCTTGTCATAGTCAGGATACACTAAGATGGGAGCTTCTTTGAGTTTTTGCTTAAGGGTCTCAAAGGCTTGCTGCTGACTGGCGGCCCACTCAAAAGGGACATTACATAAAAGCTGGACTAATGGTTCACTAGTATTGGCAAAGTCAGGGATAAACTGTCTGTAGTAGCCCATCATCCCCAGGAAGACTTGTACTTCTTGCAAGTTGGTGGGCAGAAGCATTTTTTTCAATGGCTTCAACCTTCTTAGTCATTGGGTGAATCCCTGTCTGGGTTACTTCATGGCCCAAGAACTCAAGACGTTCTTTGAAGAAGGCACAATTGGAAGGCTTCAGTTTGAGGCCAGCTTTTCAAATCTTTATGAACACCTCTTTGAGATGAGCCAGGTGATTGGTGAAGGTAGCGCTGAAGACTTTCATATCATCCAAGTACACTAGGACACACAACAACTTCAAGTCACAAAGGATGGAGTCCATGGCCCTTTGGAAGGTGGCTGGGGCGTTGCAAAGTCCCTGTGGCATGCAAGTAGGATCAAAAAGCCCTTCAGAAGTAATGAGCACAGCTTTCTGACAATCCTCAAGGGATAGGTTAACTTGCCAGTATCCAGATGCCAGATCCATTGCAGAGAAGAATTTAGAGCCTCCAAGACGTCAGAGGGCATCATCAATACATGGCAAGGGGTATGAGTCCTTCTTGGTCAAAGAGTTCAATTGGTGATAGTCCATCACAATACAATGACCCCCATCCTTCTTCTTTAAGATGAGTAGCAGGGATGCCCAAGGACTTTGGGAAGGTGCCAGAAGCCCAGCGTACAACAGTTGTTTGAGCTCTTTAGATACCTGGGCGTCCTCCACGTAGCTGCGGCAATATGGTTTAGCACGGAAGGGGGGAGCGTCGCCAGTGTCTATCTGATGGATAACACCTTTGGCTAACCCATAGTTGGTACTGTCCTTGGCAAAGATATCAGAAAATTGGTCTAGTAAATCTAACACCTCTTTCTGTTGAACTGGGGACAGTTGTGGAAAGTCTTATGCAGTGAACAGAGATAAGTCTTGCAGCTCATCCTCTGGTAGGTTAAAGTCTTGAAATATACCAAAGGGATGAAGAGACAGGACGTCAGGAGCGCCCAACAAATTGCCATATCCAACAACCTGTCCCCTAGATACAGTCATGAGGATTGCAGTCAGGTTGGCTACCAACAAATGAACAGGGTCTTTATGAGAGACATCTAGGATCCCAGGACAGAGGTAAGGTTTGTTGCGTCCTAAGGAGGGGGGAGAGTACAACTCCAAGAAGGTGCGTTCAGGTAGTTCATATGATATCTGGGAGTCTAGGATGTCCTGGGATCCAGAGGAGATGATGACAGCAAACGTGGCTAGGAGAGACATCCCCTCAGAAGCAGGACAAGCCATGAGTGGACACTTCATGTTTGAAGAGTGGGTGCAATACTTGAGGTTGAAAACCCCAGTGGGATATTCCAAGGCGCAGGTCTTGAGGTGTTTCCCCGGAACTTTAACTGGCTCTTCAAAGATTAAGGGGACTTTGTATCCTAGAATAGAGAGGTAGCCATCTTTCAAGTTGATTATCCAATTATATTCCCTAAGGAACTGGGTGCCAACTAGGAGATCATAACTCTCATTCTCCAGGACAACTGCTGGCGCGGCTAGGAGAAGCTTGCCAAACCGCATGGGCAGAGCGGAGTAAGCCCCTATGGCGCAAGTCATAGACAGTACAGCTGTGCCATATGACTGGTGATAATTAAGGTCAGGGGCAAGTTTGAGTTTCTTCACAAGCTTGGAGGATACAACATTGACTGGCAAGCCAGTGTCTAGAACTGCCTTAATATTCACTTTTTGAATGGATATCTCTACTTGAGTGATAGTGCAGCCAAAGGGGGAAAGGACAGCCAGGATATCTTGAGCCTCTGCTAGTTCTTTATCCCACTTCTCAGTCATACATCTTAATCCCAGGAACTCCTTATAAACAGTCTGGAGGGGGAGCAAAACAGACACATTCTTGAAGACAGCATCAGCAACCTCAGCAGCTTCTTCTGACAACTCCACTAGCACAGGGACCTCTTGGCCTGATTGAGGTAAGGGAGCAAAACAATCTCTTTAGCCTCGGGCAGAGGCTTAGCAGTAGTTATAGTCTTTCCTGAGCGTAACTTATAGGGAACTGCAATGGTTTTGGGAACAGCCAGAACGGAGTACCCATATGCATCAGTGCTGTCAATATCATAATCATCCAGGTCAGAGTCATTGGAGATATCGTGAAATAGGAGGAAGATAGGAGGAGCCTCATTATCAGCAGGCTCAGATTCAGCCATAGAGGGAGGGATTGGAAGAGACTGGGAAGAATTGTCAACCAAGAGTGTCTCTGCCTCTAGGTTGACTGTTCTTTTCCCACCTGTTCCTTTGGATCAGCTCCTTCAACCTGCGGATTGGTGCAGACTCGAGAATGATGACCTATCTGACCACAGTTGTGGCAACCTTGGCGTCAAGGAGGATTCTGTGAATTCATATTAAGAATGTGAGGACCACGGGAAGATGAACCAGAGTTAGAAGCAGCTTGACTTTCCCTGACAACGGCACCAGAGTGGGTAAGATGCATATCTTGCAACAACATCTTTATGCTCTTCATTAAAGAGAGCATAGCCTTATGGGCTTTGAAGTGAAGGCACAGAAGTTGGTTAACCTTGAGGGCTTGAGTGCAAGCCATTTAGAATTCATGGGCTGTCAAATGTCTGCTCATAATCAATTGCTTTCCTTCCATGTAAAATCTGTCTGCAAACTTGGCTAGTGTCTCTTTAGGCTTAAAAGCAATATGCATGAAGGCATCCTTTTTCACTTTCAGGCTAAGTTCACCACCAAAATCATCAATCAGAAGCTGCTTCATATCTTCCCACGTCTCAATGGAGGGTAGTTCTGGCACAACTACCTCTTGGCAGGTTGGGTGTAGACAGGTCAGGATGTGTTCCTTTTTGACGTCATCTGATGCTCTTTGCATGGCAGTTTCATAGATAGTGAGGAAAGCTGCAATGGTTGAGGTTCTGGGGTCAAAGGCTTGCTTAAAGGTAGGCTTAAAATGTGCCTTGGGAGTTGGGCCACCATTGTTGCTATCAAGTACGTTGATACATGGGGAAAACTTGGCCTCAGATTCCAAAGGGGGTTGTCTAGCCCATAGCTGGCAAACACTTTCTTCAAGGATGGTAAGAGTCTCAATAGCACGGGCCCCAGTATTGGCAGCTTGAGTGGTCTGTTGTGTAGTAGCATCTAAGCATTGGCCTTGGGTGGTCACTATTGTGGAGAGTTCAGCCAGACATGAAGTAAGGGATGGCCCCACCAAGAGGCAAGGGGAAAATATATCATTTACAGATTTGATTACTTCATTCATCTCTTGTACATCTCTATCCATCTCAGTGTGTTCCCGCTTCAATTGATCCACCTTGTTAGCTAGGGCAATTAATTCCCTAGCACATTGGATTTGAGGTGCCCCAGATAAGCCAGGGCAGCAGCCATCTTCATTGACAACCCCAACTGGACTAGCAGCAGTTACTATCATTGCACGTAGGGTGGCAAGTTCTTGCTGTAGCTCTGCAACTTGGGTAGTAAGTTCAAGAACCTGGGGGTCAGGTTGAGGCGCCTCAGCAGGACGTCCCTGACTGCAAGTAGTCAAACATAGATCTCAGATGGCGTCCCATATTCTCTGTTCCCTATCCACCAAGTCATCAGAAGGGGGAGAGGGCGGAACATCTGGTTTGGGCGTAGATAGCTCATTTACTTGACTCTGGAGTTTGGCTATGGTAGCAGCAGTGGCCACTCTTTCTTGCTCAAATGTGGTACTGAGTTGATTAAGGCCTCTAGCAGCAAAGTCCACTACCTGCTGTAGCTGCTCAAAGGAATATGTACTGAAGGCATTGAGCTGTTGCACAAGTTGCTCAAAGTCAGTGAGATAAGTGTTTAAGGTGGAATCCACCTGAGTTTGCCAGGGTTGTTCTAGCTGGTGAAACTTGTGTAGACGTTCTCTCACGTACTCAGGGATAGACTGGCACATTTGTTCAATAGAATTAACCAAAGGGGCCTGGGAGGTGACAGAGTTGCGTTGATTGTCAGATACCAACAAAAACAGGGAATGAATTCACTGTTTATAGGCAGCAAACTGGTCCCAGTGATGAGTAACCACAGCTTGCAGAGACAAGATTTCTTGGACGTGGAGCCCTAACACCATTTGATGGTGGGCCAAGGCAGTCTGCACAAAGGATGATAGTAAGTGCTCAGCAGAGCCAGCCGCTGAGAGGAAATGTTGTGGAAATTGAGGAGCCACAATTAATTTGTAGTATTCAGCCCGACTGAACTGCAACTGAAGGCGAGGGATGGCTCTTTCACGGGCTATCCCAAGGGCTACTGACATGACTTGATCTAAGTCAGGGGTACCCATGGGGTAAGCAACTAGGCGGGGGCCATTCCCAAGGTTCAGTATTGTAGGGGTAATAGGCTGGTTGGCAATATCTTCCTCAATAGGAGGACTGGTTATTTCAGGTGAAGTTGGCTCTTGTATAGGCGGAGGCAAAGGACCTGAAAACGTGGATGCAAAGGGGAAAACTGAGGGGCTTACAGCCCCTGTAGTGAGCACCATTTTTGTTGTGTTCTGAGGCACAGCACAGACACACAACGGGAAATCCTAACCTTAGGATTGGATTTGTACTAAGTCTCAGTTAGATGACAGGGAAGGCAAATGTGTTTACCTTGCAGCCCTGGAAGAATAATCTCTACTAGTTGTGGCTAGAGAGAGGCGCAAAAGTACAGAAGACACAAAGCCAAAAATGTGAATAGAACTTAATTTTATTGGCAAATAAGGAAATGGAATATATAATGGTTGAGAATACCACAAAACACTACCAGGACGGCAGGATCACTTGCCACCAGCATTAGTGGGGCAAGTGAGTTGTGCAAGGATCAGGAAACCAAACAATTGTATTTCCTGAATTAGCCATCAACTCATTTTGAGTAGCAAAAGCAAAAGCAAGAGATTTGTCCTCAAAATGGCCCACTGAAGGCAAAATTGAAATACTGTGAATAGCGGTATTCACAACATTTGGGATGTTTAATCCACAGGGGTTTGGCGCCGGGAGCTGGGGAAGCTCCATGCTGAATTGGTACATTGGGATGAATGGATTCAAGTGACTCCTTCCCATTATAGGTTGATTCTCATAGGTTGAGAAATATTGGTGATCTTTTAGGTAAAGATATAAGTTTGGATGACTCAAATGTCATAGACCACGTGAGATGAATCATAGGTTGATTCAGGAACCAGAGGGGGTTTCAGCCAAATATGCCCCAAATGGTATATGAGCAAAAACAGCTAAACTTTAATAAAGATATATTGTCAATTTTTACGCTTTCCCCTCAACTACCTTTTCAATTATTATGTCTTCTTTGTTAAATTTTGAAAGGGCCAAATTTGGAGTACTTTGCGTGGAAACTGCTGCTGCCAGGAAAGAGGTTCCTACAAGTTTGTTGAAGGAAGCTTGGGCAAGCTTGGAGGTCACCAAGACTGTGCCTGAGGAGTCCTTGGTGGAAGTAAAGGCTGCGTTTGAAGAGTTATACTCCAATTACTTTGCAAAGGAAGGGACTCCTGCCCAAGGAAACCAAATCTATGCATGGGATTCCTAGAACCTGTTAGTAGGATAGGAAAAAAGCTTACAGCAAGTGAAAGCAAAGGTGAATTGTTAAATTGAGGCTTTAAGGGCAAGAGATGAAAAGAGCGTTGAGATCATGGCCTGTTGCAAGATGATAACAAAGCGTTGTCCCATAAAATTGCCTCCCTGGAGACAAAGCTCCTCAAAGCTTTGTCAAAGGAAGGTAATGGAAATAAGAGTCAAGGGCAGGATAATTTCATGATGGACTGGTTGGAACTGGATCCATCACAGAAGGCCTTTTTGAACCCACTTGTATGCCCCAGGGATTATACAATGCCCCTGCCACTTTTCAGCGGGCTATGGACTCCATCTTACAAGACCTAAAACTTTCTTGTGTCCTCGTGTACCTTGATGATATTACCATATTCAGCGCTACCTTTACTGACCACTTGGAACATCTCAAGGCTGTCTTCATCAAGATCCGCAAAGCTGGCTTGAAACTCAAACCCTCCAAGTGCTCCTTCTTTAAAGAACGTCTTGAATTCTTAGGTCATGAGGTCACTCAAACTGGGATCCGCCCAATGAATAATAAGTTGGAAGCCATTGACAAGATGCTTCCTCCCATAAATCTTTGAGAGGCTCAAGTATTCCTTGGTATGATGGGCTACTACCAACAGTTCATACCTGATTTTGCTGAACTTAGTGAACCCCTTATCCAACTGCTTTGCAACATCCCCTTTGAGTGGACCGACAGCCAACAACAAGCATTTGAAGCGTTGAAGGCCAAGCTCAAAGAGGCTCCTATCTTGGGCTATTGGATTATGATAAAGAGTTCATCTTGTATACTGGCACTAGTGGAGTAGCTGTGGGTGCTATCCTTGCCCAACTCAACAATGAAGGTGTAGATTGACCTGTGGCTTATTCATCAAGAGTCCTCAATAAGCACAAGAAGAACTACAGTGTCTGTCATGAATGACATTTCAATACTTGTATTGAAAACCCAAGAGTTAAACCCTGGTTCCCAGGAGGCGGATCCAACCCGCCAGACCAGTCCAGGACCTGCCAACCCGTTAAGAGATGAGCTCAAATAGGTAAATTACTCCGCATTCCACCGGCCTACTACAGAGGACTCTCCAAAGATTACTCAAGTCACACAAAGTAGACAGGAGACTGCATTCTTGTTAAATTGCAAACCCAAGTTAATGAGTTACTCCAAGACCCGCCAGCCTCCCAGAGACAATTCCCCAAATGATCATCAGATTGATGCCAACCTTGTGCCACCAAAGACCCAAACCTATGCAGAGGTTGCAGATTGCCTTAAGGAGGTTAAGACAAAACCTATTTTTAACCTTGCCAATGACCACCAGCAACTGCCAGCTTCCCACCCAGAAGGGGTAGTGCAATTGGACTACTCAGGTGACATAGGGAACAGTGGCAGCAAAAAAAGTGTTGCCTTTCCAATTTGCCAGAACAGGCACAACCTGGATCTGCCACCCTTGAGACCCCAAGCCAAGACCCATGTCCCGTCAGTGCCTTGTCTGCAAACCTGAACCTTGCAGAAAATTGAAGAAGCAAAGTCCCAGGGTATAAAAACCCTGGCGGTACAGCAAAAACCCCATCATCATTTTTGATAATAAAGTTTTATGAACCTTTGGTTTGAACAAATCTTACCCTATCTAGTCTTAGTGATCTTCCATCTTAATTCCAGTCAAGTAGACCACCAGGCCGCTGCCTTCCCCCAAGACCAACCTACCAAATTGCCCCAGGCAATATACTGTTCCCTGGGAGCCCCTTTTGGACCTGTGCATTTTACTGAATACCCCCCAACCCAGTCTATTCAGAGTACAACTTGGAAACAATCCTCATTGCTGACCCTTTGGCAAGGACTAGAAGTACTGAATATATAGGAAACAAAGGAAAGAGGGTCAAGATCCCGCCCTTACTGTTCAAAGACAAGTACAATTATCTGCCTGCCTACTTTGTTCCTATGACTCCTCCTTTAACCCCACAACCAGACTACCCGTTGGAACCCACTGCCGCAGCCAAGACCACCTCTACCCAACTGTTTGGAGTACTCTACATTACTTTGACAGGGTTGGTAGATTCCATGGTCCCCAACTCCAGACCTTGGTCCTTACTTGGGTGATATGTATCTTATATTATCAAGTTAGCACCCATTCTATGGTGGGCCCTACCTGCTGGCTTGGCCGTACCTCACCCCAAGCCACCCAATGCCTCTACCTACAACTGGCTTCCTGACAGTGTCACTGAGAAGGAATTTCTGGCAGTACTGCATGCAATAAAGCAGTTTCAGCATTACATCTATGGAACCCACTTCACGGTAGTCACCGATCACTCCTCCTCAAATGGTATAACAGCTAAAGGAACCTGAAGGTCAACTAGCGCGTTGGGCTCTACGTCTACAAGGGTATGATTTCACTGTGATACACTGTCCTGGGGCCCAACATCATAATGCTGATGGTCTGTTGAGGATGCCAATCCTGGCTACCCACCTGCTGATGCTGATTGACTATACAAGCTAATAGGATATCCTGACTCTTGGACCACTGAACCCAAAGACATCTGCTTGGCCCTACAAACCCTATCCAAGGACACTATAGTTTGTGATAGACAGCTCTTCAAAAAGGTTAAAAATGCCTACTTACCCTATTTTTCCCTAGCATGAGGATAGCCATCATCCTCCAAGCTCACCTTGACACTGGTCATGGAGGCATAGCCAAGCCTCATGACTGGTTGTGCAAAAACTTCTACTGGGAAAACATGCACCTCTTGATCCCTGATGTCCTTGCCTCCTGCCATTCCTGTCAACTCCAACGTCCTTGTCCCTCCCAACACCAGTTCCAACTCATCCCTCCAAAGCACGCCTTCCACATGGTGAGTATTGATGCTGTTGGGCCTTTCCCTCAGTCTAGGTCTGGGTGTTGGTTTATCTTAGCCGCCATAGATCATTTTAGCAAGTGGGTTGAGGCCAAAGCAACAAAAGATATAACTGCCAGGACCACGGCTACTTTCTTGCTTCAAGACATCTTCTATCAGCATGCTTCCCTCAAGTCCTGCTTTCTGACAATGGTACCAACTTTAACGCTCACCTCATCACGTCTATTGTCAAGGCTATGGGGACCCACCAATCTTTCTCTGCGCCATATAACCTCTCAACTAATGGAACTGTCAAATGAGCCAATTCCTCCCTGGTGTCCATAATGAGGAAGCTCACACTCTCTGATGCTGCCAATTGGGATATGTTCCTCCTTGCTGCCTTCTTTGCTTACCGGCTCAGTAGACACCAAGTAACTGGCCAGTCCCCTTTTGCAATGCTGTATGGGTGTGAAGCTGCCACCCCCTTAATCTTGGGGCCCCCTTGATTGAAGTTGATGCGTCTGCAAATCCTGAGGCCCATTTCAAAGACTTAACCAATCATATCATTGACATCCAAGCAACAGCTTACTCCACTTGTTACAAGGTTAAGGCCCTGGAGCTCTCCCCATCCAATGCTGCTAGAGCCCCCTTCCCTGAGTATCAAATAGGCAATTTGGTTCTCTACTACCAGAATTGTACAGGTGGTAGAGCTCATAAGCTGGATTCCCTCTGGGTTGGGCCCTATGAGGTCACCTTTAAAAAGGGTGTTGAGTATACTGTGAAAATACTGTCTTCTGGACGTCCTTTTGCCCGCGTTCACTCCAAATTTCTCCACAAATATCAACTCCCTGTGTCCAATCTTGAGGGGGGAGATGTCAGAAATTGCGCCATTAATGCTATTTTGATATGGCCTTCAAATATTGATAGCTGCAAAGATTTGGCTGGGTTTGCTTTTGATTTTGGAAATTCCTTGCCATCTGCAAATGGGTCTGGTCCAATATCCACCCATTCCAGATTATTGTACCTGTCTATGAATGATCCTGGTATTACCTCATCTCAATGTGACCTCCTCAGCCACTCTGTCTTTCTATTGAGTGATCACTGTCCCTTGTCTACTATTTAATTAGAATCAAATCTTCTATTAAAGACAAGTTTATCCACATTTGCGTTGGCTTTAATAATCTTCAAGCTTTTTCCTGTCCTTTCTTCCAAAAGGACTTTCACATCTCGTTTTCCAGGAAATTAAGGTATGTGCCCTTAATTTTGCCCTGAAGGCTAACCCAAGGCTAGCTTCAAACCTCAAATCTTTTGTTATAAAGATTTCCTGCTGTGTCCTCCTGGATGTTGTCCCCAGGAGCCAAACACAACAGATTGCACATCCTCAATGGTGTAATTCCTTGGTTCATGTTGTACCATTGTACCAGTGATGTCAAGGTTGATTTTGTACACTGGCACTTCAGGTACCTGGTAGGGAGCGTTCTCCAAGCAAGGGATGCATCCTGTTCCGCATTGCTGGTTTCCATATAGCCCCCATACTTATCAACAAAGCTGGAGTGGTGGGGCAAAGACTTTCCAACAACAGACAGTGCAGGTAACTCATTTTGTAAGTGAGCACCACTGTCAGAACTTTCTGTTCTGCTCTCAGACCTGGCAGTCTGATTACAATTTGCTTTATTGAGTAATTGGTATATCTAGGTCATTTTGTTGATAGATGCTTGTATGGCAACAAGAGTTACTTGCAACGTCTGGTATTTTCTTGGCAAGGCAACGGCTAGCAATGTCCAAGAGAGGCAACTTCCAAGCGGCTTTCTATATGGGTGGCTTGCTAAGGTCTTTGAGAACTGACTAAGGTATTTGAACTCAGATTTCTTCTTCTACTGTGAAAATGTTCTACAGTAGGATCTTCTTATTTTGTATGCCTTCCATTAGTCCAATGGAAGAGGTTTTATAGAGCTTGCACTCTCTTGTCAGGATAATATCATCTGGCGCTTCTAACTCTTGCTTGGTCAGTCTTTTCATCCCCAGACTGCCAGCATCAACCCTCAGAGTCAGGCATCCATGCAATGGCATGGAATTCCATATCATAGTACCCTGCACTAAGTACTAACTGCCATAGAGTGATACATAATCTATTAATGTGCTGGCAGAGGCGGCGCTAATTTATGACTCTATTTTTAGCACATGACACTTTGTTCCTAGGTGAACTTTCTTGCATTGATTTTCAATGGCACTGGCAATTTGCTAGTGCAAATTGGACACATTCCTTTCAATCCTCAGGGAAACCCATAATAAATAACCCAGCGGTTTGCTAGAGTATTCCAGAATAACTCTAGCCAATCAGGAACTAGTTGTAATTGGAGTCTATATTTTCCTGGTTGTTCTTTTAATAAGTGATCTAAATCTACTTCACAAAGGCTTCTCAGATCAATTAAGCCTTCTAGGAATATTGGAAGCTTCTTCAATAGATGGCTTCTTGGCGGCCTGCCAAGGTATCCAAGGTAGAACAAAGTCAGTATAAATTCCTGACATAAATTTTAATATTTAAATTTTAATATTTAAATTTTAATATTTAAGTTTTAATATTTAAGTTTTAACATTTAAATATTAAACTTAAATAATAAAATTTAAACATTAAAATTTAAGTTTAATATTTAAAATAAAAAAATAAAAGTAAAAATAAAAGATAAGTTTCAAAGGAAGATGCTTTATTGAGGGGATGCAAATTGCAAAGGGGAATGTGATTATTCCAGGGAATTATACCCCAAAATTAAAATTTCTGCTAATGTGTCTAAATGAGACCATGTACTCTTCTGTACGTGGTGGACAACTCTGGATGCAATTGCTAGAGGGGTGGCACCCTGCACCCCGGTGGTTGCCAAATGCTTAATAAAAGGGAGGCAAGTAAGCAAATTGATCAGCAGATTCTTTTTGGGAGGCAAGTAGTACCCATACAACAATATCATTACAAAGGAGTCATACAGGACATGCTTGACTGTCCTATACTCCTGCAGTGTTTTCTGGCGTTCTAGCGCTAATTGGCATATATTGAGTTGTATAGGTACATCCTCCAACTTTTTGATATTTGTTTTATAATATTCAACAAGATAGAATTCCTAGTGTCAGGGCCCAGAATGCCCTGGACAATTAGCTGGCCTTCCTAGAGGCAAAAGGCTCCACAGCTTTGGAACCCTTACCAAGTATCTCCCAGAGCAAGAAAACTCCCCTTTCAACTAACAAATGGCCCGGAATTTGAGAGGCACACAAGCCTCAAATCCCTGGCTTCAATTCTATTATTAAATTTGGGCCTCTCAACTATGAGAAAATGGTACATCTGGAGTGTGATTGTTCAATTGCGCAATTGGGCGCTCAATTGCTTGGAGGATTTATAAAAAGCAGTGGCACCTCAGCTTGCTGCAGCCCAAGCAAGTTCCATGTTATACCAACCAATGGGCATCCACCTCCAGGCCCAAGTAAACAAATCCCAGCCAAAATTGTAAGTTTAACTGAAATTGATGCCATCAGTTCTCTGGTGGCACAAGAGGCCTCAAATTACCAGTAAGTACAAGTAGTGAGGAGGAGAAGCCCTCCTCACTGTTGTCATCTTAATAAAACAAGTTTATGCCCAGAAATTATTATCTTATTGCAGGAATTGTCTATTTTTACTCAAACTTAATTATTCTCTTTGTATCTATTTTGGAATCCATAACACAATATAAACTTGCATATCCATATCCTCCTGGTTGTACTCCTGCTACCTCAGTCAATCCACCCTGAACTCTTGACTTGGAGTATTTCCACCCCCATCATCTGGATCTCCCTCTTGCTATGAAGGAGATTCATAATTCTCCCTCCTACCCAATGCGCCTCCTGCCCAGGACTTCAGTTAACTATCTGGTCAGAATTGCGCCTATTGTGTACTTGGTCTTCCAGGCCTGGCCTGCCTCCCCTGCAGGAGTTCAGCTGGACTCTGGTATGGGCCATGACACCTAGGTATGTTGCAATGTGAATTCTTTAAGAGGTATATTTTTCTGAAAACATACATAACCTTTTATATATTTGAATTAATTTGTTGATGTAGGACATTTGACTGAACTTGTAGATGATTCTGGGGGGGTGCCTGGCTTGTATCTGCCCCTATGCCTCAGCAAACAAAATTAATAAAGGCTTTAACTTATTCACAAGGACTGCATCCCCAACTTTATTTGATAATGCTTTGAATACTTTGTTGAAATTTCAGTTTTAAGATACTCTGGTCCTATTTGAAAGTCTGTTTCTATTAGATTTTTTTCATATTCATTTATGTTTAAAAACAGAAATTTCTGAATAGTTTCAGGAATATTTTGGTAGGACATGCCATCTCAAAAACACCACTTTAATTTACGCCATCTCAAATTAAATTTGAGATGGCGTTTTTTGTGTTAGTGATTTTGAATCAGAAAATTAAAAAAACAATAAAATAGTTAAAATTTACATATACTTTATTAATACAACATCTCAAATTTACGCCATCTAAATTCTGTCACTTCAAATCAGATTAATTAAATCTTATTTTGCTACCTTTATTTACATATGAAATCACTTAGTGTGGGGCGTGTTTATGCCATCTCAACTTTACATCATTTTGAATCATGCTATTTATCTTTAAATAAAATAAGCTTATATCTGAACTAAAATAAAGCCTGTTGTATAGTGCCAGAAGATGTTCCTATAGTATTAATCCAAGACATTTATAATAAGAACAACCTAAATAGACGCCACTATGATAGTCCTTCTAGTGATTATCATTGCTGGGTAAAAAAACCAGTTTTGTTATATTTAATTTATAACTTTATTATAAATGGATACATTTATAAGGGTTCTCTTAATAAAAAAATTTAATAGTGATTTTAATATGAAAGGGGGTGATTATACCATTTCAATTTACGTCACTTTGAATTCCAACAAGTTCTATATCACCCAATTGATTTGATGCACACAACAGATAGGGAAAATAAGGGTAAATTACATATGACACCATGCTACGATATATCAATCCCCCACCGCAATTCTTGTTTCCCACTTTTCAAAAGTACACATTCACGTCAAAAAACATTATAATAAAGAATGTAATAAAACATATGAAACTTTGCAGATATATTTTTTTGGCCTCCTCTAAACAACTGGGTACTTTTTAACCCCAATTGTATAAACTAGTTTTTGAGAAATTCAAGTTTTACTCTTTGGCCTGGTTGAGGTAGCTCCACCATAGATTTGTTAATTTAATATAAAAATGGTCAAAAACACTATGTTTTTGAGCTACAGCACCTCAATTATGTCACTTTGAAATAGACATTTCAAATCAAGTTTTCAGTCAAAACTCAAAGTTTTGCCTACTTGTATTACTAAAATTTTTTTTGCAAAACAAAAAAACATTGAATTTTTAGTATTATATATTTTTAAATTTTCTCTACAATTCTGTTTAAAAAAAATCAATACTTTTTATGTTAAAAACATTCTCATTTTTCTCTTTAAAAAAACCCCCAAATTGCTCATATTTTGATACTAATTCACTTTTAGATGCCTCCCAAGTCAACTGCCAAAGCTGCGCCCAAGGCCTCCAAGGCCTCAAAGTCCAAAATCACTCCTCCAAAGGCCAAAAAGTACAAGACTATCCCAAAGAAGCAGCCTTCTAAGGCCAAAGCTCCCCCAAGACCCCAACTCTGTCACCTGAACAAGAGGGAAACAGTCCTACCCCTCCCCATTCTCCATTTGTTTACTCCTCCTCTGATCCTCAAGAGAAGTTATTCAACTTCAATTGACACTCTGATCCCACCTCAGAGCCTGAAGAGGAAGAGGAGCAGGAGCCTGGTGCTCCTGCAGATGACTGAATTGAGCTCTGGGATCTTAATACCATCCATAATATATGCAATCTAAATGGTACCTTTGCTATGCCTGCACTTATACAGCCAGCTACCCCATCATGACAAAGAAAGAAGGTGCTGGCTTTGTCTACAAGGGCTACAGATTCAGCTGTAATGATGAGAAGAAACCCATCCATCAACATCACTACAAAGGTGATAACATTGGCTGCCCAGCTAGACTCACTACTTATGGGTTCACTAGATTTAAAGCCCTAACTGTCAACCATGACTGCGCTGAGCCTTTCAACCCCCTTTATCAACTTATCTGCTGGTTTCTTTGCAAGGTGATCCCAACCACCAAGGATCAGACTGCCACTGAGGTTGTTAATGAAGCCCTCCTTAATTTAAATGATACCCAACTTGCAACTGTTGGTGGCACCTCAAAACTACAGAGATATCTCACTGATCAGAGATATGCTCTGAGCACTGAAGGTGTCAGTGCAAGCTCCATTGACCAATTGATCCTTACTGAGGAATAAGAATTATCCTGCCACAAGGAGAGATTCCTTCTTCACAATGATGGTCAACATGCCCCTGAGCGTATTATCTTCTTTGCTACAAGCCAGGATCTACACAACCTGCTGAAATGCAAGACCTGGTTCACAGATGGCACTTTCTCAACCTGCCTAAAGCTCTTCAGCCAGCTTTGGAATATCCATGGGCAGGTTGGTAATCTAGTTCTTCCCCTGGTCTTCTTTTTCCTCCCAAATAAGAAGCAGGAAACATATGTCCATTCACTCACAATCCTAAAGGCCAAGCTTGATTAAATCCTCCCAACTATTGAAGAGGAGCCCAAGGAGACCAGAGGGCACGAGAAGAAATCCATCTCCCAAGAAGAAGACGCTCCCACCCCAACCAATAAAAAGCCAGAAAGCCTTCCTTATCAAAAATATCTGGTAGTAGATTTTGAACAGGCTCAGGCAAATGCCTTCATTTGAGTCTTTAAGAGCTCCCCTCAGGGATGCTACTTCCACTTTTGGCAGGCACTCTGCCACCGCCTCCAAAAGTGCTCTGACTATCATGAGCTGATCAACTCTGAAGGCACCAAAGAAGCCAAGGACATCTTCAATTGCTTTGCTGCCCTTGCTCTGGTTAGAAATTAGGAGAAAAAGCCTTCTATCACGCCCTACTCCGTCACCCATATATCATAGCCAACCAGGCAGCCCTTGCGCTTTTATTGAGTATTTTGAAACTCAATGGGTTGGTATCTTTCAAGGAGCATGCCACATCAGAAAGACTGGTGGCTCAATCACCACAAACTGCTTTAAGCAGGTAAAATGTGGTTTAATCAAGACCATCTCTTCTTTTGAAGGGTGGCATAGCCAATTTTCTACAAGGGCCAGGGTTCATAAGCCCAAATTCAACAAAATAATGGTGCATCTCAAGATCCAACAAGCCATCTCTGCCCGCCTCTTTAAGACTGGCATGAAGACTAAGGGTGATTCCCCCAAGATGGCCAAGGCAGTGGAAAATTATACTGAAATCAGCAAGGTGGTCCTTGCCTACTATCTTAAGGATAGAAAGCTTGAGCATCTCCAAGCTATCTCTGTTGCTCTTTCTACCAATGTTTGAGTCATTTTCCAATAAACTATTCTTTATCTTCTCTCTTATTTCCTTTGATTTTACTATTCTTTGACTTTTTTTGGTATTTGGTACAATTATATGCTTATTTTAAAGTATAGTTTATAGTTAAAATAGATAAAAATAGTTGTTTTTGGGATTATTTTAACTTTTGGGCTTTACACAACTATGTTACTACTAATTGACCCCATTTTTTATTGCAGATTTCAAAACTGAGGCTTTTTTAAACCTAGAAATGTTTTTTTGAATTTTATTTTTTGAAAATCTTTTGGAGTTTTTCGGAGTAAAAATCTAAAATTTTAAAACTTGTTTTTCCTAGTCAAAATGCCATAAATTGAAATGGTGTTTTTACTAATAAATTGAGATAGTTTAAATCAAAATGGTATAGTTTGAGATAGCATTTTTTGAGATGCTTTTTTTGAAATGGTGTGTCCTACCAATATTTTCATCAAAATCCAACTTGATAATCTCTCAAATTTCATTTATCTCTTTGAAATTGATATTTGCTCCTATTTAATATGCTTCCCTAATCCACAACAAGCACCCCGCAGGTGGCAAATATTCATTTTTTTTGCTTCCCTATTTCCATATTGATTCATGTTCATTTGAATAATTTTATTTATTTCATTTTTATTTATTTACTTTACAGGGGCTGCCAATGATTGGTAACCCCCGTAAAACCAACTGGGCGTAAAGGCTTCCACTTCAGCAACCTTGTCCCCATTTCTAGTTATAACTAAAGTAAATATAAGAAAAACATTCAAAAACTTACTTATTACTTCCCCTGAGGCCCCTTAAGCCACCTGTTCCCCTTCAGAAATCTTCATGAGTGTTGGCTGCTCTTCACTTGATTTCCTGGGCTTGATCTTCTTTATTTTCTGTGCTACTTGTGCTTCCTCTTGATTTTCATTTGATGAATTTTTATTGTTTCTTGTGGCGCTTCTGCTTATTGACCATGCTTCATTTTTATCTGTTTCCATTTGATTAGTTTCCTCTTCATTTGTGTTAATTTACTTTGAGATTTCAGTCCCTTCAATCAGCTTGATTTTCTTATTTTCTTTGTCTCCTTACCAGAACTCCCAAAAATTGTAGGCTGCAGCATTGAACTTTAGACTTGATAGAATTGTTCCCTGTAGATTAAGTAACACTTCTTTGTTCTTTTCATCTATAATATTTCCCAATTTATTCAGAGCATCTTCTTTTGACTGGATTAGTGGCTGGCCTCCATTGCCCAGCTTTCCTGTTACTAGTTCCCTGATATTTTTTCTATTTCAACAACCTTTTGCAGGTGTTTTTCTAATTCATTTATCAAGTTGTAGATATTTGACATGTTGATGACAGTACATCAAAAAACCTGTTTTTATAGTACTACCATCAACACCTGAATATTTTTCATTATCAATAATAAATCAAGGATCAACAAATGTAAATATTATATTAGAATATTGCATATAGACAATAAATATTGATATTTAGATATTATGTGCATAACTTAATGCATTTTTTATAATAAAATTCATTGTAAATGTGGCTTTTTTATTGTAATTTATATAAATGGACTGTGTTTATATTAGGGTGCTGTTAACTCTTATTAAAATTATTAATACATAATGCATTTTACAGCTTGTATATTTGCCTATTGATAAAAATTCTGTAAACTTTCTAGTAAGATTTTGTGAGTAATAATAAAGTAATGGATCAATAAATTACTTTTAATACCATTAATTGGCTGATTTTCTTTGCTGTGGCATTTGTGCATTTTCATATATTTACGCACTGGTGTCCAATTGGTTGGTTTCACATCCAATCACACAGGCAATAGGGAACATAGTTGCCACCTCAACCACATTTGGTCTCAGGGTGGCAACCACATTTCCTATTTCCTGTGTGATTGGATGTGAAACTAACCATTTGGGCACCAGTGTGTAAATATCTGAAAATGCACAATTGCCACAGCAAGAAAATCAGCCAATTAATGGTATCAAAAGTAATCTATTGATCCATTACTTTATTATTACTCACAAAATCTTACTATAAAGTTTACAGAATTGTTATCAATAGGCAAATATACAAGCTGTAAAATGCACTATGTATTAATACTTTTACTAAGCGTTAACAGCACCCTAATATAAACACAGTTCATTTATATAAATTACAATTAAAAAGCCACATTTACAATGAATTTTATTATACCAAATGCATTAAGTTATGCACATAATATCTAAATATCAATATTTATTGTCTATATGCAATATTCTAATGTAATTTATATATTTTTGGTCCTTAATTTATTATTGATAATGAAAAAAATTCATGCACATAATTATATGTTAACACATCAAATGTACAACATTTTATTAATTATGGTGAATGTCAATATCTTAAAAAGAATTTTTTATTACTTATGAATTGGAAGAAAAAATATCAACTTTAATAAGTTATCACAAAGAAAAGATTTATTTTACTGATCAAAGGATGGGAAGGGAATGGGCAGAATGAACGTTGCCTTCATCTGTGCCTGTAAAAAGGATGGCATCAGATGTAGTGGGGAGGGAATGTGTGGTGGTTTGGGAGTCAGGGTTGAAAGCCGGGTGGCTTGATAGGGGGTTGAGAGACAGGGTTTGTTGACTGGGAAGGGGCATCAAGAGCTGATTGCTTCAATTGCTCAAATTCTTCTTCTGTCACGTATACTGGCTTGACAAAATGGATGAATGGGCAAGGGGGAAGGTGAGAGTCCTTTCTGGACTTATCACTATCACTTGCATAGAAGATGATGAGATCAAATAAGTCCTGGAGAGACACAGAAGGGAAAAGCTCATACCCCTTATCAATTTGGGTGCATATTTTGTTGTAGGTGGCAGGCTTTAAGCGCCTGAGGGCAGAACCAAAATTGTAGAGACATACATCTGCAAGATGCATGTCAGCGTATTTGATGGGGTAGGACCAGCAGGTATGCCCCGCAGCCCTGATTTCTTGGGTAGCCCATTCCCGCTGCTCCATCTCTGCACTCAGTACAACTTTGTGCACAGCTTGTTGGGTAGTCCACTCCTCCAGCATGTCCTTGAGCTCTGTCTGGTAGGCATACCCATCTGCAGTGTTTGATATTGCTGAGTAATAATTGACACTCAATGGGGAAACTGCCAATAAAACCTCAACAAAACAATACAAGATTGGGCCGCGCTTGTACACATCAGATTGGATGTGTTTCTCTCCAAAGTCTTGGATACTGGCCAAGATCTTAGCATATGATAGGAAGATGACGTCATTACGGGCCCTCATTGCCCTCCCTTTAATAAAATTAATAATGATTGCATTGTATGGGTTGGTATCCACCAAAATGGGGCCACTGAGAACTTGATTGGACAAGATTCTAGCAGCAACCACAACTCTGTGCATCCACAAATTTACTGTTCTTTTGTTGGTGAAGATGCAGTGGGGTTCCAGCTGGAGACAGACCTGGACCAGGGGCATCTGCAGGTCACGCTCCATGATGGCCATCATGAGGGGGTGGGCTTTTTCACCTTCAGTCAAAGAACAGTTACCAGTTGGGGTCTTCTTGGTAGGGGGCCACAGTTAGTGTGGGCTTACAGGGTTGCAGCCACAGTGGACTTTGCAAAACCCATTGCAGCTGCAATTTCCCTGAGGGACATAAGCTTCCCTTGCATATCAACCATTTTGAGAATGATCTCTGGAGTGATTAATTTTCTTCTGCGTCTTGCAGGCTGATTGGCTGGGGGAGGGATGTGTCTGTCTTGGGAACCTGACAGTGCTATCTGATTGGCTGTTTCAGGGTTCTGGGCTCTCTGGGTGACCCCATGGCTCAAATGGCTGGTTTCAGATGCCATTCTTGATACAGAATTTGGGGTTGGCAGCTGCCTGTGCGTGATGAGCAAACAGGGCCATGCTGGAAGTTGAAGGAGAAATAACACACTCCTGGGTAGTGCTTGTGGAGGGGCCTGCGGGTTGGGAGTGGCTATAGAGGGAGGCTTCACTATTGGCAGACCCAGCATAGCCCTGCATAATTTTGTCAAGGCCAGGGAACAGCTTGTTTATTTGATTGTTATTAAAAGAAGTCATAATAAAATTTTATTAAAAAATTAAGCTCAAAAAGAGAAGTGTGCATTTTAGTCAATTTTATTGTTAAGTATGTTAAGTTGGTGAATATTACAATCTAAATTTTAGCTGTCCTAAAATGGAATAGGGTGATTTTTGGGAATGTTTGTGATTCCTAAAAGAATTATCATAAATAAACTCTAGATCCTTTGACTTGCAGTTTGAGATGCATATAAATTATATTTATTTCAAATGCACCTCATTTTTGATTTGAAATTTGGACCAAGGATTTGATAATACCATATTTTTATGTTTAGGTTCTGAATTTACAGTACAGAATATTTGGGCTTCTGTGTCAGGCACAAATTCTAGCTCTCCACAGATCCTAGCTGTGAATTCCCAAAACCAGCCCAAACAACAGGGTTGTCATAATTGCAGTCAGGTGGGACATCACTCACAAGTTTGTACAGATCCCGTATAAAGGAGCTGATCCTAGAGATCAGTCAGGAAAAAAGAGGTCAACCTAGAGACAGAGACACTCTTGGTTGACAACTATTCACAGTCCCCCTTCACCTCCTTCTAATTCTGCTGATGAGGAATCTGATTCCCAAGCTCCTCCTATCCTTATTCTCTTCCATGACATTTTGGATGACTCTGACATGGAAGAGTCTGATACTGAGGATTCTAATGCCATTGACTACTCTTTCTTTGCTGTACCTGAGACCATTTCTGTTCCTTATAAGCTGTTTTATGGAAAGACTACAACCACTATTAAACCTTTTGCTGACGCCAAGCAAATTGTTTTGTAACCTTACCTCACTCAAGCAAAGAGGTTGCATGTCTTGGTGGAAACCTTGAAGAAGCCGCTGAAGTGGCCAATGCTGTTTTCCAAAATCCCTCCATTTAACTTCCCCTGCAGACTGTTTATAAGGGTTTCCTGGCCTCAGGTGTATGCTAGAAAATTGGGATAAGGAATCAGCTAAAACACATGATGTCTTGGCTGTTCTTCCCCTTTTTGAACGTACAACTACTCACATAGAGATATCCATTCAAAAGGGGAAGATCAAGGCTGTCCTTGAAACTGGTTCCCCAGTAAATGCTGTGTCTTCCAATTTAGTGAAGAAGCTCAAACTATCCCCAGAAGTCAACTATCATCAGACCTATGGTACAGCTGGTCTATCTATGACCTGGGTCATTGATGTATACTCAGCTCTCCCTATGCAATTTGGCAAACTACTCCTTGCTGTCCCTGCTGTAGTCCTAGAAAATGAAAGATACACCCTTTTGGTAGGAACAAATTTTATCCAAGAATAGAATAGGATCTACAACATGAAAGATGTATAACTGTCAATTCTTGAATATGAAGTTACTCTCATCTTTGAAGAATTCATCAGGGTGCCTGGCAAACGCCTAAAGACATGCGTACTAGAATACCCTTCTAGAATTTTTACCCTAAAATACCACACACACTCCTCCAACATGAAG
Source organism: Entomophthora muscae (assembly GCA_014839935.2). Classification (NCBI taxonomy): domain Eukaryota; kingdom Fungi; phylum Entomophthoromycota; class Entomophthoromycetes; order Entomophthorales; family Entomophthoraceae; genus Entomophthora; species Entomophthora muscae. The sequence goes on from QTSX02003754.1 coordinate 110,819, forward strand.
TGCCCTCCTCTAGCCTGCCCTGCAACTGAAGGAGTTCCTCTCTTGGCTACCTCAGCTATGACCATTCCTCCTGGGTCTCAGGTTATCTTTGACTACAAAATCTTGTATGAATCACCTGAGTGTACCATCCTAGAACTGTACTCCCCTTCCTCTTTGGGGTGTTGTTGTGTTCTGAGGCTCAGTACAGACACACAATGGGGAATCCTAACCTTATGATTGGATTTGTACTAAGTCTTGGTTAGATGGCAGGGAAGGCTATTCAATTACCTTGAGGCCCTGGATGGATAATCTCTACTAATTGTGGCTAGAGAGAGGTGCCAAAGTACTTGGAAACACAAAGACATAAATTTGAATATAAATTAATTTTTATTAGTGAATGTGAAATAAGATAAATACTGTGTAGCTTTACCACAAAACAGTACATGGACAGTAGGATCACTTGTCATAAGCATGAGTGGGGCAAGTGAGTTGCGCAGAATTAGGATGCCAAACAATTGAATTCCCCATTTTGAAATCAGACTTATTTTGAGAGGCAAAAGCAAAAGAGAGGGACTTGTCCTCAAAATAACCCAACAAAGGCAAAATCAAAACATTGTAAATGGTGGCATTCATGACATTGCCCCCCTCTAGATTGGCCTTAGGGGGTGGTACTTGCAGAGGAACTTGGAATGCACACAAGCAAACAATCAATCACTAGAGAGGAGTTTCACAGTGTACTCTGACACTTGTTTGAAGGTTACTTCTAGAGGCCCAACCCACAAGGTATCTAGCTTGTGAGCGCGTCCTCCTACTCTATGTTGATAGTAGAGAACATGATCTCCAATGTTAAACTCTGTCAAGGGAGAACGTCCTGCATTGTCAGGAGAGAGCTCAAGCATCTTGGTCTTATATGCAGAGGTATAAGCTGTGGCTTGTATATCAATTATGTGGTTGAATAGTCTTTGATATGGGCATCAGTGTTCAGGGCCTTATCAGAGGAGAATAGGGCCCCCAGGAACAACAGAGTGGTAGCCTTGCACCCATATAGCATAGCAAAAGGGGGGTATCCAGTGACACAATGTTTGCTGAGGCAATAGACAAAGAGAGCAGCAGGTAAGTACAGATCCCAGTTTGCAGCGTCAGAGTAAGTGAGTTTCCTCATGATAGAAACCAGAGTCAAATTTGAACGCTCAAACGCCCTGTTAGTAGAAGGGTTACAGGGGGCAGAGAAAGTCTGGTGAGATACCAAGGCCTTGACAACAGAAGTCACCAACTTAGCATTGAAGTTTTTTCCATTATCTGACAGTAGGACTTGTGGGCAGCCATGGCAGTAGAATATGTCTTGCAACAGAAAGGCCGCAGTTGTCTTAGCAGTGATATCCTTAGTATAGCAAGCTTCCACCCACTTGCTAAAATGATCAAAAGAAATTAGGATGAAGCGGTAACCCAAGCAGGAGCAGGGGAGAGGCCCTACAGAGTCAATGCTGACAGTGTGAAAAGCGTGTTGAGGGGGAGCCAGCTTGAACTTGTGAGAGGCAGCTTGAGGTTGCTAGAGTTGGCAGTTATGGCAAATAGCAATGGCGTCTGGAATTATCAGGCAGAGGTTCTCCCAAAAATAGTTTTTCTGGAGCCATTTATAGGTCTTGGCAATACCTCCATGTCCACTCTCCTTATGAGCTTGGAGCACCAGCAAAAAACAAAGACTGGGACGTACATAAGGCAGGAAATGCTCATGCACTTTTTTGAAGAGCTGTTTATTGCAATGAGAATGTTTTTGGATAGCTTAAAAAGGGCAGATCAAATCTCTTCAGTTTTATTCTCCCAAGAAGAAGGATAAACAATTAGTTTTTTATAGTTGATCAGCTTCAGCAGGGTGTAGAGAAAGAATAGGCATTCTGGACAATCCATCAGTGTTCTAATGTTGAATCCCGGGACAATGCATCACCATGAAGTCATAGCTGGCAGGCAAAGGGCTCATTTAGCTAGTTGTCCCTCTGGTTCTTTGAGCTGCTGCAGCCACTTGAGAAAGGTGTGGTAAGTGACCACAGTGAAATGGGTACCATACACATAGTGACAAAACTTTTGACTGCATGCAATATGTCAAGGCACTCTTTCTCTGTGAGGCTATAGTTCTTCTCATGCTTGTTGAGGATACATGAAGTATATGCTACAGGGTAGTCCACTCTTTCATCATCCAGTTGAGCCAATATGGCTCCATTAGCTAGGTTGCTAGCATCAATGTAAAGGATAAATTCCTTATTGTAGCCAGGATACACTTGGATGGGATCCTCCTTGAGTTTTTGTTTTAGGGTCTCAAAGTCTTGTTGCTGACTAGCAGCCCATTCAAAAGGCACATTATGTAACAGTTGGATCAAAGGTTTGCTAGTTTCAGCAAAGTCAGGGATGAACTGTCTGTAGCAACCCATCATGTCCAGAAATACTAGTACTTCTTGCAGGTTGGAGAAAGAAGCATTTTGCCAATGGCCTCAAATTCCTTGGTCATTGGAAAAATCCATGAAGGGTCACTTCATGGCCCAAGAATTCAAGATGTTCCTTTAATAAGGCACACTTTGACGGTTTTAGCTTGAGAACAGCCTCTTATTTTACAGAGACTTCTTTGAGGTAAGCCAGGTGGTTGATAAAGGTAGCACTGAAGACATTTATATGATTTAAGTACACTAAAACACACAAGAGATTCAAATCATGGAGGATGGAGTCCATGGCTTGTTAGAAAGTAGCTGGAGCATTGCAGAGCCCTTGCAGCATTTGAGTAGGCTCAAATAATCCTTCATAAGTGATGAGCATAGCCTTCTGTCTATCCTCAGGGGAGAGATCAACTTTCCAGTAACCAGAGGCTAGATCCATGACAGAGAAGAACTTGGAGCCCCCAAGGCGGCGGAGAGCATTATCAATGGGTGGTAAGTGATAGGAATCCTTTTTGGTTAAGGAATTCAAGCAACAGTAGTCCATCACAATATAATGACCTCCATCCTTCTTCTTTAGTATGAGCAAGGGGGAGGCCCGTAGACTTTGGGAAGGAGCAAGCTATCCAGCATCTAAAAGTTTCTTAAGCTCTTTAGACAGCTGTGCATCTTCTACTTAGCTGCAGCAGTATGGTTTAGCACAAAAGGGGGGAGCATCACCAGTATCAATCTGGTGAATGACGCCTTTGGCTAACCCATAATCTGTGCTGTCATTAGCAAAGATATCAGAAAACTGGTCCATTAGTTCAAGCCCTTCTTTCTATTGAACCAGAGATAGTTACAGGAAGTCTTGGGCGGTGAACAATGATAGTACTTGTGGCTCATCCTTAGGTAAGTTAAAGTCCTGGAACGTACCAAAAAGGGATGGAGAGATATAACGTCAGGAGCATTCAATAACTTGCCATAGCCAACAACCTGCCCTATAGACACATGTATGGGGAGAGCAGTCAAGTTGGTGATCAGCAGTTGAACAGGGTCTTTATGAGAGACATCCAAGATTACTGGACAGAGATAGGGTTCATTGCACCCTAGCAAGGGAGGAGAGTACAACTCCAGGAATGTACACTCAGGCAGCTCATATGATATTTGGAAGTCTAGAAAGTTTGAGACCCAGGCGGAATAGTCACAGCAGAAGTGGTCAAGAGAGGAATCCTTCTGACACAGGGCAAGCCATAGGAGGATACTCCATGTTAAGGGAATTGGTTTGGTATTTTAAAGTGAAAACACCAGTAGGATATTCCAAGGCACATGTCTTGAGGCGCTTCCCAGGAACTTTAACTGGCTCTTCAAAGTTCAGAGGGGCTTTGTATCCCAGGATAGAGAGGAAGCTGTCCTTTAAGTTGATGATGCCATTATATTCCCTATGGAATTGAGTACCAACTAAGAGGTCATAACTCTTGTTCTCAAGGACAACAGCAGGCACAGCCAAGAGCAGCTTGCCAAATTGCATGGGCAGAGCAGAATAAGCTCCTATAGCGCAAGTCATGGACAGCCCAGCTGTGCCATATAATTGATGGTAGTTAAGGTTGGGGGCAAGTTTGATCTTCTTAACAGACTTTGGGGAGACAACATTAACAGGAGACCCTGTGTCTAAGACAGCCTTAATTTTCACCTTTTGGATGGATATTTCAACACAAGTGGTGATGCAACTAAAGGAAGGGAGGACAGCTAGAATGTCTTGGGCTTCTATTAGTTCTTTGTCCCACTTTTCAATCATGCATCTGAGGCCTGGGAACTCCTTATAGACCATCTGGAGAGGGAGCAAAACAGAGACGTTTTTGAACACAGCGTCAGCAACCTCAGCAGCGTCTTCAGAAGACTCAACAAGCACAGGAGATATCTTGGCTTGAGTGAGGTAAGGGCAAGAGACAACCTCCTTGGCTTCAGGCAGAGGCTTGGTGGTTGTAGTAGTCTTCTCAGAACGTAGCTTATAAGGGACTGCAATAGTTTCAGAGACAGCCAGGACAGAGTACCCATAGGCATCAGGATCTTCCATATCAGAATTGTCCATGTCAGAGTCATCATATATGTCGTGGAATAGCAGCAGAATGAGAGGAGCCCCAGGGTCAGCAGGCTCAGAGTCAGCTATGGAGGTGGAAATCAAAGGAGACTTAAATAATTGCCAACCAAGAGCGTCTCTGCCTTGATAAGGAGCGCCTTTTGAGGAAGCTTCAAATATGGAATTAGGAAAAAGATAAGTATCTTTTATTGGATAACATTTAGACTTATATAGATTTGGCTGTGGTGGAGATTTAGTTGGATCAAACCTAGGGTTGGTCATGTGCAGGATGGTTTCAAGCCACTGGATACTTGGATTGTCATGTGATGTTTCTTGGTTACCATTCTTGGTATGTTGAACTGTATATTGGAAGAGCACCAAATTGGGCAATGGCTTTATGTTAAGTAAGTTAGCAGTAGCCAGAATACTTGTAAATCCAGATCCTTGACACCACCTTAAGAAGTTACTCTGGTACATCAGGAGGGAGTTTGTCTTGACGGCTGCCACCTGATGTTCCTCAAGTTGTTTGCTAGTTGGTATCAGTTGGGTCAAGTGTTCTCCATTGCTAAGGCAGAGAAAGTTTCTGTGGTATTTCTTGACAACAGGGTTTTTGGCACCTTGGAATTTCACTAGATAGGTGTTTCTGTCTGGTCTGTACTTGATGATTCTTCCTGGTCCTCTGTGTACTGAGTCTAGCTTCTTTCTGTTTCCAGCCAGGACCCAGACAGGGAAGTTGATGGGGAGTGGTTCTTCTGTAGAGATTACTTTTGTGTTTTGAGCCTTTTATTTTCTGCTATTTTAGCTTTGAGGCGTATGTGTTGTAGGTTTGGTGCTTGCTCTACTGGTGGAGGTTTCCCCAGGGGATCTTTATGTAGGGCTGTTTGTTGCAGATGATTATTTCTGGTTTGTACCCGTATTTTAGCTTAAACAGTGAATAGCCTGTCCCTTTATTGGTGCAGACCCAGGATACTAGTAATGATGTTTCACATATAGTGGCCAGGTGTCTTTGGCTTTGACATCCATTATTTTCTCTAGGGTCCTGATAAGGCTGCCATTTAGGCGTTCCACTCTGCTGTTGGCCTGTGGCCTGTATGAAGAGGTTGTGGAATGTTTAATGTTTTTGGATTTTAAGTTGTTGTTTACTACGTGACCTGATAACTCAGTTGCTCCATCAGTTATGATGTAGTCTGGAGTGCTGTAGTTGGCTATGATTGCTTTGTTAATGAATTGAATTTATTGTATCTGCTTTATGATCCTTTGTTGCCCAGCAGATGGGCCAGCATGTTGCAAAGGGAATGGCTACAATTAAAAAACGTTGGTTTGTCTTAGTTTCTGGGAAGGGGCCCACTACGTCCAGTCCCCAAACCTTGAATGGTTCAGGATCAGGTACTGGGTTGACCAGTGGCTGAGGAGCCATTGTGCTGGTGTATTTCTTGAACACTGTGCACTTTTTCAGAACATCAATTATATCTTTTTTTAGACTGGGCCACCATACTATCTCTTTTAGTGTGAGGTATAGGTGTTAGCCTTTATATGCCCTAGTAGGTGGTGATGTCTTAATATGGTGTCAACTCTTTGTCAAGTGGGATGTAGAGAACATATTTGTCATTAATAATTCTGTATACAATGCCATTTGATACATGAAAATAATTTTTGTTCCTTACTAATGTATTGTGGGTCCTTTGATGTGTTGAGGGGTCTTTCCCTTTGGTTTTATACTCAGTATTATATAGGTTTGGCCAGTCAGGGTCCAGGTAGTCAGGATGATCCTCTCTTGGCTGACATGGTCTAGAGAGAGCATCAGCTGTGACAAGCTCTGCCCCCTTTTTGTATTGGATGTCCAAGTTAATCTGTTCCAGCAAGGACATCCATTTGGCTTGTCACCGTGCAAGTGCGTTCTGAGTTTTGAAATATATTAAGGATTTATGGTCAGTTAGTACTCAGACGTTTAAATGTCCTTCAAGATAACATCTCCATTTCTTGCAAGTGTGGTATATTGCTAGCAATTCCTTATAATGTATTGGGTATCTCTTCTCAGTATTAGTTAGTTTTCTACTTTTGTAACATACTGGCAGGAAGTCTTGCTTCCCTGGCTGGCAGATGCACAGGACTGCACCAATGGCGGTGTTGCTGGCATCTGACTTGAGCTCATAGCACCTGTTATTGTTGGGGTATTACAAGATTGGTGCTTAAATCAAAGCTTGTTTTAATAATTGGAAATTCTTGTCACATTCTGGAGTCCAGATGAATTTCTTTTTGACATTACCCTTGGTTAAGTCATTGATTGATGTGGTTAGTTTTCCACAGACTTTGATGTATTTTCTTAGGTAAGCTATCATTCCAAGAAAGCATCTAAAATGTTTTAACAGAGGTGGGGCATTGCATGTTATTTATGGCTTTTATTTTGTCTGGATCTGCTTTGATGCCACTGCCAGAGACAATGTGGCCCAAGAACAGGGGTTTATTATCCATAAATTGGCACTTACTTGGTTTTGCATAGAGTTTGTGCTTTACAAGTTGATTGAGTGTCTTGCAGATATGCGTGAGGTGTTCCCCTTTTTTTAAAAATATGATGATATTGTTGAGGTAGCATAATATATTTGAGAGGCCATTTAGCGCTTGGCTCATCATGGTGACAAACGTTGCAGGAGTGTTGGCCATCCCAAAGTTCATTACCCTACACTCAAATGATCCAAATTTTGTATAGAACACGGTTTTTGATATGTCCTTTTTATTTTACTTCAACTTGGGTAAAACTGAGGTGAGATCAATTTTGGATAAAAATTTGGCTCCTGAGAGTCTTGCAAACAGATCTTCTATGAGTGGAAGGGGATATTTATTCTTTATTGTGCTTGCATTTAGTGCTCTGTAGTCTGTTACTAGATGAAGAGTGTCCTTCTTTTTCTTTACAAAGAACACTGCTGCCCCCCAAGGAGATTCTTATAGATGGATGAATCCTTTTGCTAGATTGTCCTCAATATGGATTTTGAGGGTTTGGGTCTCCATGGGAGAGAGTCTGTAGAGGGGTGCAGGCTTAGGCATGACTTTACATAGGTTGATGCCATGTTTGACCTCTTGTTTGGGTGGTAACTCTGTGAGTTCTTCCTTGATTACATGGGCATATTTGTTTAGGAGTGCCGCAAGTTCTAGGCATTGGATTTTGGTTGTTTGCATATTATTGATTCAGTGTAACTCATTATGTTGAGGGTAATAACTTTGGTTAGATGTTCAGAGTCATCTTAATTTATGACTTAGACAAATACTTTGTCTCTTAGAATGAGGTTGTTGGGTTCTTTGAGGATATTAAAATTGATTCTTTTGTGTTTGATGGTCATGGTTTTTGTTTTCCAACATACACTGGGGTTCACTAAAGTGAACCAGTCCATGCCTGCTACAATGTTGTAGTTTATGTTGTTCATGAAAGTCCTTTGATGGACGTTTGTATGCATTGGAAGTCAATTCTGAAGGGAGTTGCTTTGCCTTCAAGTAGAACCTTTGATTTGTCTGCCATTCTGGCATATTTGAAGTTGGATTTGACAACTGGCATTTTGTATTTGGTTACAAAGGGTTTGCTAACCATAGTTTGTTATGCAATAGAGTTGAATAAAACTTTATGTGCATGTGATTTGTAAGTGCATGGATAGACAAGAAGTTGTGACCAATATTTAGTTTTTAATGTGACTGTACTACAGTCACATTGGGCTGTGGTTTCACAAAGAGATTGAATTTTGATGAATTTCATAGGTTGAAATTCAAAACAATATGATGCCTTGGAGAGAATTTCCAGCATAGTGATTGATATCCAGGAATCAATTAGGCTGTACTAATTGAGGGCCAAAATGAATAATCTGAATAATTCAGATTATGAGACTAGGTGTCTCAAACCGTCTAATTAACCATGGAGTTTAATTGATACCAAGAATCAATTAGGCTGTACTAATTGAGGGCTAAAATAAATAATCTGAATGATTCAGATTATGAGACTAGGTGTCTCAAACTGACTAATTAACCATACAGGTTGATTAATACCTAGGGTAAAAAAAGAAGGAAACCCTGATAAGGATTCAAATCTTGAACTCATTTAATTGAGAAATAATTTTATATCAAGCTTAACAAGTATGTTGAGTCAAGTTGTTAAGATGGTGGTTCAAGTTAGTGATTATACGCCGTATAATAGCTGAATCAATCCAGTATCAAATCAAAGGCTATCTGCCATTTAATTGATGGTTATAACTATGTGAACTAGTGATTATATGGCATATAATAGGTGATTATACGGTGTACAATAAACAAATATACGGCGTATAACATGTGATTATATTGCAAGTATTTGATCCAAATTCTTCACAATGACCTGTGGTCTTTGGTGTGAATTAATTAACTGTGAAGGTTAATTAAGTTAATTGATAGGTTCAATTAACAGAAGGAAATTGTCTAAATACAGGCAATGCTGCCTGGGTATTTAGGATTGATCAACTGGTTCCCAGTTGGAACATTGATAGTTTGGATCTGGAATATGCAATTCCACAGGGTTTTGGCGCCAGAAGATTGGAATGCTTCAAGCAAAAACAAGACATTCCAATGTAAAGAGTCATGTGATTCTGGAATGATTTAGAACCCTTCTCATAGGTTGAGAAGTGTGAAGATCTTTTAGGTAAAGATCTTGTCTGGAATACATAGATTCCACCAGGATTTGGCGTCAGGAGCTTAGGAAGTTCTATGCTGAATCAATACATTTCCACAGAAGGAATCAGGTGATTCTGGAATGTATTAGGGCCCGTTATTATAGGTTAAGAGTGTGAAGATATTTTTGGTAAAGATCTGGATTAGATGAATCAAATGTCATAGACCACAGGATGAATCATAGGTTGATTCAGGAACCAGAGGGGTTTTCAGCCAAATATGCCCTGAATAGTATATAAACAAAAACGGCTAATTTTAAATAAAGATATATTGTCAATTTTGATGATTTTCCCTTAAACTCTTTTTTATTATCATTTCTTCTTTATTAATAATTAAAAGAGCAAAATTTGGAGTGCTTTGTATTGAGGCTGCTGCTGCAAGAAAGGAAGTTCCTACCAGCTTGCTTGAGGAGGCTTGGGCAAGTTTGGAGGTCTCTAAGATTGCACCTGAGGAATCTTTGGTAGAAGTGAAAGTGGCATTTGAAGAACTATACTCTGACTGTTTTTCCAGAGAAGGAACCCTGGCACAAGGAAATCAAGTTTATACATGGGACTCTTGGAACTTGCTGTTAGGGTTTGATGAAATTTTGCAACAATTAAAAGACATAGCCAATTGTAAAGTTGAGGCGTTAAGAAACAAAGAGGAAAAGAGTGCCAAATTTATGGCTTTTTGGAGAGATGAAAATTAAGTGTTGTCTCAAAAAATTGCCTTTCTGGAGGCAAAGCTCCTCAAAGCTTCATCACAGGAAGGTACTGGTAACAAGAGTCAAGGGCAAGATAACAGTATGTTTGATTAGTTAGACCTGGATCTGTCACAATTGTGCTGGCTTTGTTAACTTTTGCACTTCTTTTTCTTTATCACAAAGGGAATATCTTATTATCTTGTTTCCAGGAAAGTAAGGTGCTGTCAAGGATCTGGATGTATAAGTATTCTGGCTACCACCAACTCACTTAACATCCAAGAATTGCCCAATTTGGTGCCCTTCCAATATACAGTTCAACATACCAGAAAAGGCAACCAAGCAAATCACATGCCTGTCCAAGTATCCAGTGGCTTGAACCCATCCCGCACATGACCAACCCCTAGGTTCAATCTAACTAAATATCTGCCACAGCCAAAGCTATATAAGTCTAAAGTAGTATTCAATAAAATATACTTCTCTTCTTTCTTAATTCCATATTTGAAGCTTCCCCAAAAGGCGCTCCTCATCAGTGCAAACCCTTAATTTTATCTTTAAGGCTAACCTTTTGCTTGCTCAAATATAATACACTTTATTAAAAAAGGTTTCCTGCTGTTTTCTCTTGGATTTAAACCCCAAGAGCCAAGCACAACATAAGGGTCAAGAAGATAAGTATGGTTAGAGCTGGTAACCTGACTATGCTTAAACAGGGTAAGCCTAGTTAAACCAGGAGACAATATTAGAATGCTTCCTAATTTATAATATCAAAATCTGTGGGGATAAATATGGGCTTAATCTTATTTGTGTCCCTGATTATCAGCTCTGGTCTTCCTGAAATAGTATTCTTTGAGCATGTCAAAATTTTTATTGCTATTAAAAGACTAGTTTTAATTAAAACCCTTAAAAAATCCCTATAATAATTGTTTTTGTTTTCTTGGGTACAATTTTATTATGATTGTAAGCTCTAATTTAGACAGTTTGTATAGCTATTATACTAAAAACAAAGCATTAACAATTGAAAATATGACCTTGTTTTCAAATTAAAAGTTGTTCAACTGTTTGTTAAAATACTACTATTCTATTTTAAGATGCAAGTATGATAAATCTTTTATGACTTTATTTTGTTATTTTTTTGTAAATTATATTTGTAGTCAGCCACATTTTTCATTTGTGAACCTGTTGATGCCTCATCCATATCCTCTCTGAATTATTTTAAATCCTAGAGAAACCAAAATGAATTTTTTACTGTATTGAGCTGTTTTGTTTGCAGGTTGGATTTGAATTCTTGTCATTTATTTATTTGCTACTATTTTTAAAATCAAGTTAGCTTTTTACTTTATAGTAACTAATAAATATAGAGATCATAATAAGATATTATTATTTAAAGCCAAGTATCATTGAGATTAAAATAAACTATGATTTAATAACATATTTTAAGCTATGTTAAGTTTCCCTATCATTAAGCAGCAAAGATAACACATAAAAGCTAACCTTTATAACTAAAAGGTTACATATATTGAATTGTAAGTGTTATAAGGAGGGTAAAGGTTTCATTCACTATTTTTAAAATTTAAGTCTTTTGATAAAATATACAATATAACTTTGGATAGCTAGATTAAGAGGCTTAATTTTAGGCATTTCAAATTACAACCTTTAATATAACCAATGATTCTATTTAACCTATTGTCAGAACTTTTGGTTCTTCTCTCAGACCTGGCAGTCTGATAATTGTTTGCTTTGTTATGTAATATAGATTTATAGGTCATTATGTTGATGTCAGCTTGTATGGCAACAAGCGTTACTTGCAACGTCTGGATTTTCTTTGGCACTGTGACGGCAAATGATGGCAAGGGAGACAACTACAAGCGGCAAGCTATACAGGCGGCTTGTGTAGTTCTTCAAGTACTGACAAAGGTCTTTGAACTTGGATAGTCTTCTTCTACTGTGAAAATGTTCTGTAGTAGGCAAGGGTTATTATTGTCTGCCTTCCATTAGTCCAATGGAAGGACTTTTATAGAGCTTGTGCCCTCTTGCCAGGATAAGATCATCTGGCGCTTCTAACTCTTGCTTGATCAGTCTTTTTGTCCCCAGACCGCCAGCATCAACCCCCAGAGTCAGGCATCCATACAATGACATGTGATTTTATATTATATTACCCTGCGCTGGGTACTTGATTGTCATAGAATAGAGCATAATCTATAAGTGCGCTGGCGGTGGCGGCGCTAATTGATTACTCTATTTTTAGCGCATATAATTTCGTTCTTAGGCAACTTTTCTGGCATTGATTTTCACTGGCACCAGCAGTTTGCTTGAAAATTGATCATATGCTTTTGATATTTGGAGGACTCTATAATGACTACCCTGGCAGTTTGCCAGAGTATTTTGGAATAACTCTAGCCAATTGGGAACCAGTCATAATTGGCAAGTTATTGTATCCCTGGTTGTTCTTGCAGTAGTAATCTGAATCTACGCTATGAGGGCTTCTTAGATCAATTAGGCCTATTAACAATATATCAGAAGCTTCTACAATTATTGGCTTGGCGGATTGCCAAGGTAAAAAAGGTAGAAAAAAGTCAGTATAAATTCCTGACACCTATATAAAGCTGCTAAAATCTCAGACATGTTTTGATCTTGCAACTTATTAATATTTTACCTTGAATTTAACCTAATTTTCCTATAAAAAATTTATCTATATTGCAAATAAATTTTTCAACTTCATTTTTATTACAACTAGTCTTATAATTAATAAAACTTAATTCATTAACACTCAATTTTTGAGTTGAAATGACCTGTTTAGTTTAGCTTTGATTCCATGTAATACTTTCTTTAATATGCTTAAACATAAAGAAAATATGTTTTCTTTATTTTAATAAGATTAATATTAATAGATCTAAAGTTTCCTAAAGGTAAGCTCTAAATATCAATCTTAAAAAACCAAGAATAAAAGCTAAATTTACTAAAAAAATAAATTTATCTATCAATGGAAGTAATTCTGTAGCTATATTATTGATATTATTAAAACATATTATAAAGTTAGCTCTATAGATTTTGGTACTTTAAACTACTTAACTAAATAGCTTAGTTATCAGCTTTAGATATTTTTATATATATTTATCTCAAGTAAAAAAGGACTTTTTAAAAGCAGTTACAATAGCAAGTACAAAATTATTAAATGTTTAGTATCTTGCTGTAAATTCAGAACCTGTTGGTAAAAATGCAGGATTGTCAAATTCTTTTGCATGAACTCATCAACTTAATGAAGTAATTTTTATCCCAGAACAACTTACTTTTTTATATAAAATGAAAAATATTCCAGTAAGTTGGAGATTTTACACAAAATAATTTGAGAATCCTTCATTTTTCCAGACAGGTTCTGAATGTACAGTAAATCTAAAAAGAACCATATTTTATATCTTTATAGGATAAATATGTAATGAATATATTTGCAGTAATGTATAGCAGCTCATTTATATGGTTTTCTCATTCTCATTACATGAAAAAAAATCTGTCTGCTAAATATTGTCCCCTTCCAATTAATAAAACCAGAGTTTTCTACTCTACATATTTTATATAATATATATTACTTTAAGTTTTAGCAACTTTTTACTAGAGATTTATATACAGTAGTTTTAAAAGCTATGGCAACAAGCAAAAATTCTTCAGATTTAAACAAAATCCAAGTTGCGCAAGATTCAGGATTCAATTAATTTAAATATCTTTGGTTAATAAATTAACTGTCAAACCAAAAACAAAATTTCACTAACCCATTATTTGAAATTATATCAAACATCAAGTGGTGTAGTTCAAACCAGAAACAAAATGAACTGACGCAACAAGTGAAATGGATGGATACTATTCCAGAGTATATTATAATCCAATCAGGATTCATATGAGGCACCAACAGAAGGACTAAAGTGAAACAAAACTCGAGAAAACTAGAAGTAAGATTACACAAGCACAAAACAAAATGAACTTATACAAGATGTGTAGTATGAGCAGCCTAAAATAGAAAAATAACAGTTTAACAGCCAATTGATAGCTATCCAATTTAGGACCAGAGGTCTTTATCCATTTTCATGGCTCCAGATTTGTATGAAAAGATTTTGAGAACCTTCCAAATATGGACTCAAGATTACAATAAAAATAATTCATTAAATTTTAAAATTTCTACTTTTAGTGATTTTATCCTAGGTTTTTTTACAATGGTTTTTACAAGCAATATCTTCAACTGCGCCAGCAGCCAATCCAGTAGCATCCAAGCCAGCTGCAATGGAGTCAAGGCTCAGAACGTGGAGGCACCCGTTTATACCCAAGCCTTTGAAGCTGGTAACAAGGAAGCCAACCTATACCTTAGCCCCAACCCCTATGGCTTTGACTTGTTCAGTAGTCTCATAGTGTCTAACTCTGCCCCTGCTCCAGTACCCACCCCCGCACAAGCTTTCTGCCAATCAACCAATCAGGATGGCAACCTCAATCCAGAACAACTTCTTGCCACCACCCAACCTGCCCCCCTCAGCCAATCAGGCTTCAGCTCCTGCTGCCCAGCGCCCCAAACGCAGAATAATCACTGCCCAAATTCTTTAAGAAATTTTGGCACTAAACCTACAGAGTCTGTCATGGGACCAAATTGCCGCCCAGTTGCAATTTACCTGAGCCACCATAATGCGGGAGTTCAACAACCTAATGAATAAGGGAAATCTGATTGGGATGGCCAAGAAGCAAAAGAAGGCCACAGAGTCCCAGATAACTGAGGCCTACCCAATAATGCTTGACCTTCTCCAGAGGGACCCCAAGCTTCCCTTGACCCAGGTCCGGAAGCAACTTGCACACCATGGCATTTGGGTGTCTGAGTGCATGTGCAGCTCTGGATGCACAGAAAGGCAGCTTCCATATGGGTTCTTACCAATTTTTCCAGCAACCAATGGGATGGCGCTGAGAATTCCCCATATGACACCACAATTGAATCAACCCTGGTCAGATGCTTGACAAGTCTACAGATGACATCATGTTTGTCTCGTACTACAAGTTATCAATTGCATTTGACAATTTTGGTGAGCAAGGTAAAGCTGCCACCATGAATGGAAGGAAGAAGGTCAAGAAGGGGACTTTCATTGGTGCATTTCTGGCTGTTTCAGACAAGGGTTTTGTCTACTATTGGACAAACCCTGATTTCATCAATGGGTACTCATACAGCCACATCCTTGGTGGATTGCTCAACTCCTGGGATGACTCAAATTCCAAATACCAGGTTTTCTTGAGCCACCAGATGGAGGGAAGCTCCACTGCCCTTGAGGCCATACAGAGACGCGGGCACCAGGCCTCAGTCTACCCTGCCAGCCAAGCTGACGTCCATCTAGGAGATGTTGTCTTCTTTAGCATGGGATCCACACTACAAGAGTGCCGCCCTCAGGCTTTCAACAACCTCTATCTTGGGGTCCTTGATCACAATTCTCTCTTTGGGCACCAAATGATGGCTGACTTGTTTGCCCAAATGGTTTTCCACATGAACATGGGCAACCAATCACGTAAGGATAAGTGCCTACCACCATGTGCCACTGCCACCTACCAGCCCATCCAGCCAATGATCAATGAAGAATACCAACAACAGTATATGGCAGCCATCACGCAAAATTCTCCTACCCCTACCCCCGCCGCCACCACCCCCATCTTCCAGACCCCCCAGGCCAGCACTGCCTCTACGTCTTCCTTCCTGTGCTATTCTGCCTACTAGGGATTACTCTTCCCCGCCCTAATAAACCCCCTGTTGCCAAACATTTTCTCTTTATATTATCTTTATTTTGAGCAACAATTGTTCATGTTCTCTTTGTTTATAGTGGGCTATATTCTTTATGTTCAGCTTATTTCTATAAAATCATATATTCATTATGCCATGTATCTAGATCCAGAACACAGTTATTTTTAGCACTTTTCACAGCCCCTTGTGAAAATATTAACAACAATTTGGTGATCAAATAAATTTGAATTAGAAAATTATAGGTGAATTTTGTTTAGATAAAGTTGTTACTGATCCAAATTCAAAACCTTAATGATAAACTTTAAGCCAATGAGGAGCTGAGTGATAAAGTGATTGTTGTGACATAAAGGGCCATTCAATAATTCTTTGATGCATGTGCACTAATTAATATGATTGGCTGGATGTTTTGCCATTGTGTGTCATTGCCACTGTGGCAAGTTGTTGATAGACTATTGCTAATCAGCTGCTGGGTTAGTACTAGTCCAGCAACAACTTACGCAGCGGCAATGACACACAATGGCAAAACAACCAGCCAATTATATTAATTAGAGCACATGTACCAAAGAATTATTGAATGGCCCTTTATGTCACAACAATCACTTTATCACTTGGCTTCTGATTGGCTTAAAGTTTATCATTAAGGTTTTGAATTTGGATCAGTAACAACTTTATCTAAACACAATTATTCTATAATTTTCTAATTCAAAATTAGCTGATCATCAAATTGCTGTTAATATTTTTACAAGGGGCAGTGCAAAGCGCCAAAAATAATATGGAAATTAAGGAAACAATGCCAACACAAAGCAAATAACACATATTGAGATGAGTGTAAAACATATACACAACAGGTAAAAAGATGGGATAGTGTAGCAAATGGGAAAACAAACAGGAATAAACAAAGAAGCAATAGTATCAGAATAATAAAGATTTTATTGAGGCAAAGCTATAAAAACATATGGAAAGGTTAGTAAAAAAGCAATGAGAGAATTGGAAAAGCTTCTGAAGGACCTTGATCTCTTCAATTGCAGAGATTAAAGAAATTTACCGCAAGGTAAAAGCAAAGGTGAAGTCTGCCGTCCTCAAAGGCAAGAAAATTGACAAGGTGCTGGCCAAGGCACTTATGGCCAAAATACCTGACACCCCTGAGAAAACAATTGAGCGCTTACTAAACATTCAGAAGAAAGTAGTTGAGGGCCTTTAGTTTAAGGCATACAATCTTTCTGTGCCGTCTGTCTGGGTTGACAACCCTGAAATGTATGCACATCTCAAGCCAGCCAAGAGCGCCAGGAAAGAGAGCACAGAATTGCCTGCTCAACTTCTTGCGCCAAGAATGGCCAAGCCTGCCAAAGCAGCTGGCAAAGAGGAAGCACAGGAAGTAGCCTAAAAAATAAAAATAATAAAATTTTCAAAATACTTACCTTTTTTTGTTAGAAAACGTTGACAGTGAACTCCGCCAGGTCCTGGTCCCTTTTGTCCCCCCCCACTTTCTATGCCAACTATACCAATCATGTGTCAAGGCAGCTGTTTCTGTCCCCCAGTTCTGTGGAAGCTTGAAGAAAGGATTCACAGATCCTTTCCAAAGTCACAGGAGGCATTGGCTGAGCTTACACATTCTGAGGGGGCATCTGAGTAGGCAGTTACTGCCTAAAAGAATGCCCAACTGGTCTCCCTGGACCCAGTGATTCTTAGTGGAGTTTACTGTGTAAACTCCATTGAGCTTGTTTAGGACGTCCTGGTGATGCTCCCATTCAAGAATAACTGGAGATGGGCTGGGCACATGTGGCTGCTTGCTTCTGCTTCCTGGTGGAGCACACAATATCTTACCTGTTGGAGCTTTTGGGCACATGGTGGGTAAATTGGCTGTTGCAGACGCAACAGCCGTAAAGAAGACTAAGACCCTCCTGGCAGACTTTAAGCTGGCCTGGAGTGCCAACAAGACGGGGGTCCCTTCAGCAATGGAGCTCACGTTTGCCAAGACAAAGCACAAAAGGAACATCAGTGCTGTTTTTAATAAATTGTGCAAGTTTACAGAAGCCTTTGCCAGACAAAGGCTTCATCTGGTGGTTTACCTGGGGTATCTCTTTTACTTCAGGATGAGCGCATCTGTAGAGGATCTTGACAGGGTCCTCCTAGGGATCAACAAGGCCAGGCTCTCCCTGGATGGGAAGAAGGTCCCCCCGGATACAACTCAGTAGACCACATTATCCAGGACGCCCTGGTCCTGGCTGGAATTTACGGTTCTGCAGCCCTGCCAGAGAAGCTGCTGCTTCACTCCCACCTGACTGTACTACTTTTCACCAGCAGGCAGGAGTATTTTAACCAGGGTTTATCCACCATATACAGTGTGGCAGTGGAGGTTGTGCACCACCTCCATTGCCAGGTGGGTACATATTGAAGGACTCACTATAGGCGCACATAATAAAAAATATGATTCCAATAAATTTTATTACAAATTATATTATTTTTATTATAATAAATTTTATTATCTTTATTTTAGCAAACAAGTTTTGCAAAATATCTTGCAGAAACTGTTTTCATAAATGCATAAATTTATACATTGGGACATTATTTTTCTTGTTATGCCTAGGCGCCAGATTGGTTATTTTATAACTTAATCACATTATTCATATTCAAATTATTCAGAAAGAGTAAAATACAATCAATCCCAAATATTTAATTGATCTTGGGCTTGGGTGATTTTTTAAAAAATAATTCATTGATTTTATAATTGAAAATTGCAACTTATAGTACTACTGAAAATATCTTAAGTGCTACTACAAACCAAAAATATTTATGATGAGTTGCATGGGAGAGTAATAGCAGCCCCAAAGCTATAAATGCTATTACCCTATCTTTGGCTCATCATAAATATTCTTAGTTTGTTTCAGAAAAAAAGGTTGTTGTTTTTGAAAGACTGATAACTCTATTTAAAATACACCCTCTAGTAAGCTGCCCTACTTCATGAACTTGCCCCAATACACTACTAGCATCTTCTGATATTTTTGTTTCTCTGGTATCATCACGTGATTTCAAATGATAAAATATCTCAGAATATTCTGAGAAGCTTTCAAATGTTAAAGGTGAAGTATATAACTTCCCATCTTTCATCAAATATGAAAGATTAATGCGCAGATTTTTAACTTCAAGCTCTCTTTTTATAGGCCTAAATTTCCTTTCATAAATATAAAAAAATGCTTTTTGGGAAACAATTGAACCAGTTAAAGATGAATTGTATAATTCTTTTCTTCTTTCTTCTTTCTCACAAATATTTTTTAGATCATTAATGTTGTTAATATAAAGTACATTTTCTTTTTCCTTTAAAATTTTTGATATTACACCAAAGTGACCATCAACAATGCTTTTTCCATGGCATTCAACAAAACGGTTATATTTTATGGAACCCTTAATATATTTAGGTGCCTCTTTAAATAAGTAATATAAAAATTCATATGATCTAAAATGATTTCCATTATCTGTCCATACTTTTATATTTTTTATTTTTTTAAATCTATCTAATTTAAGAAGACTTATTAGACATTCACCTGAAAATAAAGAATCATGTGATAATATTTGAGACAAAAAATCATGATATTCATATTTAATTTTATTGTTTTCTTTAAAAACTAATGCAAACCCTAATAATGAGATTGGTTTTTTTGAATAAAAACAATTATTGGTCTCAATTGGACCACCTCCAACCTTTAAGTTTTCTTTATAATCTATAACTACAACACAAGACTCATCATCTAGTTCATTAATATCTTTTTTATATTCACAATTTTGATGAACATAAAAGTCTTGGTGCTGATTAATAGTCTTTAAGTCATTGTCTATAGATTCTGGTAATGGTAAGTTTTTACTTTCACATTCTTCCTTCTTTTTTCTAGTGAATTTTTTAAATTACAAATATTGCACATATCAGTTTGTTTTTTACTTTTTATTATATTTTTAGGGATTAATTTATAGTAAGTAGAAATTGAAACTGAAATTTCATTTTTTATTTTCATATTTTCATATATTTCTTTTTTTGTTTTAAGTAGAGAGTATTTAATTTCAGTTGAGTAATTACTCATCTCTTTTTCTATATCTTTATAAATTTTTTCAGGCACTTTTTTTGTAAACTGGCTTGTTTCAAAAGAATTTTCCAGCAATTTTTTAATTATTTTTTTAGTTATTTCTTTTTTTAATGAATAGTTATTATTTTTTTGGCTTTTTTTGTTTAAGCTTACATTTTTATTTTTATTTATTTTTCTTGAGTATTCAAACTCACTTTTGGTTATATTAAACCCCATATCATTAAGCTCTTTTAAAGAGTAACTGGAAGTAACCAGAGATCGCAAGGCTGGGAGATGTTTTTGGGGAGAAGATTTCATGAGATCCTTTAAGTTTTCAATGAACTCATTGCCTTTTTGATTTTGAATAGTTGGCAGGAACTGAGCTTTCCCAAATTCAGTTTGAGTAAGGAAGTGCTTGATGAAATTATCAAGATCATCACCAGCAATAAAGAGGAATGCCTTTTTTAACATTGCAATTCTCTCTCTTTTTGTTGAAGCTCCCAAGGAAAAAAAGGGTAGCATGGAAGAAGTAAATTTAACTGAGGACATGGTAGTATTTTGAATCTGTAATTAGGTCAGATCTTTGATGTGTGCCTTAATGATGGAGTAGTTATGATCAGAATGTGGTCTTTGAATTGGGTTATTTGGATTAGAAGCTTTGTGGTACTTTAGCTCTTATATACCAAGCTAAATGACACCATTCTGAAAGAAATGGTGTGATAGCTTTTATTATAGTTTGAACTTGAATTTATGTTTGCAGAAATTAATTAAATACCCAGTTTTCATGCACAAGTGATATATGTGAAGCAGCTAAGCATTATTATTACATCATATCCTCTTTGTAATCAATGCAAATCAATTAAAATGATGTATTCAGTTAATTGTAACTCTTCCGCATATTTTTAAAATGATAAAATATTAAAGAATTCCATTTAATGAATGCTCAATTTGAGGTTCGAAGCTCACTTGAACCTTAAAATCAATCTAAACAGTGATAAAAACATCCTAACTTCAAACTATCATAAAATCCTAGAGAATTGAGCTTTTTAAATAAAATAAAATGCGAAAATAAAGCTCTCAATCTTATCTTTAATTTCGTCAAATAAAAAACATCTGTTGTGTATTCAAAAAAAGTATTTATTAGCTTTGAAGTAATCTACTTTATATCATTAGATATAATCATATAATAAAATCTGGATTATGCTCTTTTAAATTACTTTTGCTTTAATATTGAGCATAGTATACATATTAAAATTTTTACACCAATAGAAAGATAAGATTCTTAGCTTCATTTTGATAGTTTACAGTGTGAAAAAATATTAATTTTTCATTGAGTTATTAATGTTTTAAATATAAATTGTGTAATTAGTTACTTTTTCAAAATCGAACTGTGTTATGCTGCGACTTGAGCAGCATGTGCATTAGAAAATGGCCTAATCTCTAAAATAATGACCCATTAATAAAATAATTATAATTTGTACATTTTACATTTAATTTTTTTAAATTTATTTTTATATTTATTTGACAAAAGTGATATAAATATATTTGTGTAATCCAGTATTGAGTGTTTAGGATAACCTCAGATGGCATAATAAAAAAACATAATATAAAATAAATAAATTACTTACCCATTGCTGGTCCTGCTGGATGTGATTATGGGCTTAGAAGCTTCTAAATATAAAATGTTAGTTAATGAATCTTGATTAGTAAATTAGAGGATATATAAAAAAGT
The DNA here is from genome assembly GCA_014839935.2 of Entomophthora muscae. Lineage (NCBI taxonomy): Eukaryota > Fungi > Entomophthoromycota > Entomophthoromycetes > Entomophthorales > Entomophthoraceae > Entomophthora > Entomophthora muscae. Next base: position 132,184 of record QTSX02003754.1, read on the forward strand.
TGGATAAGCTAAGCCTTTAATTGATTGGCTGCTTGGATAGGCATGCAGGGATAAAAAAATCAGTGTGGCCATAGAATTCAGCCACAGTCTCAGATGGGAGGGTGTGGATCCCGGCCTGGAGCAAATCAAACAGGTCCTCAGTCCAAGTTGGGTTTCCTTGCTTGACAACTTGCTTGAGACACCCAAAGACTTCCTTGATGGGATTTAGGAAGGGCAAATAGGCAGGGAGGAAGAGAAGGCGCAAATTTGCTGTAGCCAATTGCTGGGGGCCCACTGCAATGCTTGTGTCAATCATTGGGAATTCCTTGAGAATATCATCCACCTTATGGAGACCAATGTTGTCCAGCACAATTACGTTGGTGAAGCCCGGGCTTGTGCGCCTCAGATGCTACTAGACCAATTAGAGAAATAATAGGAAGGTCTTGCTATTGTGTGATCCCAATATCATTTGGTACAGCTCAGCCCCCTTTGGACTGAGGAGAGCCATCATTGAATAGACTGTGGCGCATAAATCAGCACGCCAAGCCATCCCATCATTTTAGCCTTTGGGGAAATACCCATACCTATTGTGCATTGACAAGGCAAATGCTGATTCATCAATATAGTAGAATTTGACTGTACCCTTGGCTTTGAGGGCAGTGTATGCCTCTGCATATTTTTTCTGGGTCTCAACATTGGCTGGGCTATTACAATTGTATGGGGATACCCCGAGTTTTTTCCAGGAAAATTGCATTCCCTTGACCAAATGATAATAGAAAGAAATTGAGGCCTCAACCCCAAAAGCAGACTTGACCATGGCCTATATATTTTCTAGTTCAAGATGGCAGTCCTGGGTTATACACTGGCAGATTGCCCATTTATGCTCCTTGGTGAGCATGGTAGAAACGCACAAGGATTTCTCCACGTCAAGGACTCAGCCAGTATTGATGAATATGTTGAATATCTTTGAGGCGTACTTGGGATCCATCCCAACAAGGGCTTTGACCGCCTTGTGATCACCCAATTCATGCATTAGCTTAAGCAAGATGATGTGTTTGATGTTGTGGGTGCGCTTCTGGGCGGGCTTTTTAGCAGTGGGGATTGACTTGTTGGCATTGGGCACAACACAGGACATGGGTACCTTGGTGTAGAAGGCTGAAAACTTTTTGAGCACTAACTGTCCCTCATCAGTTCTGAAGAACTCAGGCTCCTTATCATCTTCCTAGTTGCCATCACTGATGTAGGGTTTGTAGCTAGTATCAAGTACAGGATTCACCTTCTCCAGCATGGCTGACAAGACCAACTCTTGCCGGTACACAACATTAAACACATATGAAGTAAGTTCTACCTCCTTGTTTCTAATTGTTTTTGTTGTGGTAACTTTGGTGGGCTTCTGAGTCAGCTTGGGGACCTAAGGATTGATGCTCTGCATCCTAGCAGCTTGTGCTCCTCAAACCAGCTGTGTCAGTGCAGCATCACTATTGAACTCTCCTCTCCTGTCTCCTTCCTGAGTAGGCATTTGTGTTGCACTAACTCTGTTCTTTGACCCGTGGGGGCAACTGCAACTGCGGCGCACAACAGGTGCTATGGTACTCTGTTGCTTTGTTCCTTCCATTTACAACTTAATAAAATACTAAATAAAATTCAATTAAGTTACTCCCTAATTTTAATTTTTGCTCTTATGTGAATATTGATATTTAATTAATATCCCCTCTAATATCCCAATTATAGATTTTTTGTTTCTTAATTATTTGTTTTTGGTTTTACAACGGCCATTTTAGAATACTCAAAAAAATCCACCTAATTTTCCAGATTTTACTGCTAAATTCAAACGCCCAAACACAATATTTTTAAAATTTGTGTTTCAGATTGTGTGCTCTATTTTAGATACCTTGGTACATTCTTGATTACAATCCGTTACACACAACATTTGAGTGCTTTGTTTATAAAGTGAGTCTCTATTGTGTTTTGTTTTTGGATTGAATTTTGACACACCGTGCTTGGGCGTTGTTGTGAATACCGCTATTCACCATGTGTCAATTTTGCCTTCTGTGGGCCATTTCAAAGACAAATCTCTCGCTTTTGCTTTTGCCTCTAAAAATGAGTTAATGACTGAATCAGGAAATACAATTGTTTGGTTTCTTGACTCTGAGCAACTCACTTGCCCCACTCATGCTTGTGGCAAGTGATCCTACTGTCCTGGTTGTGTTTTGTGGTATTCCTAACCACTATATATTACATTTCTTATACACCAATAAAAATTAAGTTCTATTCACATTTTTGTCTTTGTGTCTTCAGTACTTCCGCGCCTCTCTCTAGCCACAACTAGTAGAGATTATTCTTCCAGGGCTGCAAGGTAATTGCATAGCCTTCCCTGTCATCTAACTGAGACTTAGTACAAATCCAATCCTAAGGTTAGGATTTCCTGTTGTGTGTCTGTGCCGCGCCTCAGAACACGACAAAAATGGTGCTCACTACAGGGGCTGTAAGCCCCTTGGTTATCCCTTTTGCAACTATGTTTTCAGGTCCCTTGCCTCTGCCTATACAAGAGCCAAATTCACTTGAAATTATCAGTCTTCCTATCAAGGAAGACATATCAGACCCATCTATTGTTCTCACTGTATTGAACCTTGGGAATGGTCCCTGTCTAGTGGCCTACCCCTTAGGTACCCTTCCCTAGACTTAGAAAAAGTCATGGCAGTAGCCCTTGGGATAGCCCGTGAAGGAGCCATTCTTCTCCTCCAATTACAGTTCAGTCAAGTGGAATACTACAAATTGATTGTGGCTCTGCAATTTCCATAGCATCTTCCCTCAGCGGCTGGATCTGCTAAGCACCTATTGTCTTCCTTTGTACAACCTGCTTTAGCGCAACATCAAATGGTGTTAGGGCTCCATGTGCAGGAGATTTTGTCCCTACAAGATGCTGTCACTAATAACTGGGATCAATTTGCGGCCTACCAGCAGTGGATTCACTCCCTGTTTTCCTTGGTGTAAGACAATCAGCGCAACTCTGTCACCTCTTAAACCTGCTTGGTTAATTCCATCAAACAAATGCTCCAGGTCATCCCCAAATACATCAGGGAGCGTCTACATGAGTTTCACCAATTGGAACAGCCCTTAAGAACCCAATTAGATTCTACCTTGAATGCCTATCTGACCAATTTGAGCAATTTGTGCAGCAGCTTAATGCATTCAGCATGTATTCTTTTGAGCAACTACAGCAAGTAGCAGACTTTGCTGCTAACAGCCTTAATTAAATCAATACAGCATTTGAACAAGAGAGAGCTGCCACCACACTACTATAGCAAAACTTCAGAGTCAAGTGAATGAATTATCTACGCCCAAGCCAGATGTTCTGCCCTCTCCCCCTTCTGATGACTTGGTGGATTGAGAGTAGAGAATATGGGACGCTATTTGAGAGCTACAAACAACTACTCACAGTCAAGGACGTCCTACTGAGGCGCCTCAACCTGATCCCCAGGTGCTTGAGTTGACTGCTCAAGTTGCAGAGCTACAGCAAGAACTTGCCGCCCTACGTGAGATGATGGCAACTGCTGCTAGTCCTGTTGGGGTTGTTGACAAATATGGTTGCTGCCCTGGCTTACCAGGAGCCCCTCAGTGGGGCCACCCCTTACCTCTCAGCTGGCTGAGCTCTCCACAATAGTGACCACTCAAGTTCAACGCCTAGATGTTACTGAACAACAGACCACTCAAGCTGTCAATACGGGTGCCCGCGCTGTTGAGACCCTGACTACCCTTAAAGAGAGTGTTTGTCAGCTGTGGGCTAGACAGCCCCCCTCTGAATCTGAAGCAGAATTTCCCCTGCGTATAAATGTACTTGATAGCAATAATGGTGGTCCAACTCCCAAAGCACACTTTAAGCCTACCTTTAAGCAAGCCTTTGACCCCAGAACCTCAACCATTGCAGCTTTCCTCACTATCTATGAAACTGACATGCAAAGAGCATCAGATGACGTCAAAAAGGAACATATTTTGACCTGTCTACACCCAACTTGCCAGGAGGTAGTGGTGCCTGAACTACCCACCATTGAGACGTGGGAAGATATGAAGCAGCTTCTGATTGACAAGTTTGGTGGTGACCTTAGCCTGGAAGTAAAAAAAGACGCTTTTATGCACATTGCTTTCAAGCCTAAAGAGACGCTAGCTGAGTTTGCAGACAGATTCTACATGGAAGGACAGCAACTGATAACGAGTAGACAATTGACAGCCAATGAAGCTTAAATGGCTTGCGCTCAAGCCCTCAAAGTTAACCAGCTTCTGTGTCTTCACTTCAAAGCCCATAAATCTATGATTTCCTCTATGAAGAGCATAAAGACGCTGTTGCAGGACATGCACCTTACCCATTCTGGAGCAGTTGTTAGGAAAAGTTGAGCTGCTTCTAACTCTGGTTTGTCTTCCTGTGGTCCTCGCATTCTTATCATGAACTTGCAAAATCCTCCTTGATGCCAAGGTTGCCACAACTGTGGTCAGATAGGTCACCATTCTTGAGTTTGTACCAATCCTAGGGTTGAAGGAGCTGATCTGAAAGAACAGGCGGGAAAAGAACAGTCAACCTAGAGGCAGAGACGCTCTTGGTTGACAATTCTTCCCAGTCTCTTTCAATCCCTCCCTCTATATCTGACTCCAAACCTGCTGATAATGAGGCTCCTCCTATCATCCTATTATTCCACAATATCTCTGCCGGCTCTGACCTGGATGACTCTGATACAGACAACGCCAATGCATATGAGTACTCTGTTCTTTCTGTTACCAAAACTATTACAGTCCCTATAAGTTGCAATTGGGAAAGACTACAACTACTGCTAAGCCTTTGCATGAAGCCAAAGGAGTTTTCTCCCGCCCTTACCTCACTCAAGCTAAGAGGTCCCCTGTGCTAGTGGAGTCGTCAGAAGAAGCTGCTGAGGTTGCTGACGCTGTCTTCAAGAATGTATCTGTTTTTCCCCCTCTCCAAACTGTTTATAAGGAGTTTCCAGGATTAAGATGCATGATTGAGAAGTGGGATAAGGAACTAGCAGAGGCTCAAGATATCTTGGCTGTCCTTTTATCCTTTGGTTGCACTACCACTCAAGTAGAGATATCCATTCAAAAATTGAATATTAAGGCAGTTCTAGACACTGGCTTGCCAGTCAATGTTGTATCCTCCAAGCTTGTGAAGAAACTCAAACTTGCCCCTGACCTTAATTATCACCAGTCATATGGCACAGCTGTACTGTCTATGACTTGCGCCATAGGGGCTTACTCCGCTCTGCCCATGCGGTTTGGCAAGCTTCTCCTAGCCGCGCCAGCAGTTGTCCTGGAGAATGAGAGTTATGATCTCCTAGTTGGCACCCAGTTCCTTAGGGAATATAATGGGATAATCAACTTGAAAGATGGTTACCTCTCTATTCTAGGATATTAAATCCCTCTGATCTTTGAAGAGCCGGTTAAAGTTCCCGGGAAACGTCTCAAGACATGTGCCTTGGAATATCCCACTGGGGTTTTCAAACTCAAATATTGCACCCACTCTTCAAACATGAAGTGTCCACTCATGGCTTGTCCTGCTTCTGAGGGGATGTCTCTCCTAGCCACGTTTGCTGTCATCATCTCCTCTGGATCCCAGGACATCCTAGACTCCCAGATATCATATGAACTACCTGAACAAACCTTCTTGGAGTTGTACTCTCCCCCCTTGTTAGGGCCAACAAACCTTATCTCTGTCCTGTATCCTAGATGTCTCCTATAAGGACCCTGTTCAATTGCTGGTAGCCAACCTGACTGCACTCCCCATGACTGTGTCTAGGGGGCAGGTTGCCAGATTTGGCAAGTTGTTGGGCGCTCCTGATGTCCTGTCTCTTCATCCCTTTGGCATGTTCCAATATTTTAACCTACCTGAGGATGAGCCCCAAGTCCTATCCTTATTCACTGTGCAAGACTTTCCACAGCTGTTCCTGGTTCAACAGAAAGAGGTGCTAGACCTGCTAGACCAATTTTCTGACATCTTTGCTAAAGACAGTACCAACTATGGGTTAGCCAAAGGCGTTATCCAACAGATTGACACTGGCAATGCTCCCCCCTTCCGTGCTAAGCCATATTGCCGCAGCCGCATGGAGGACTCCCAGGTATCTAAAGAGCTCAAACAACTGTTGGACGCTGGGCTGCTGGCACCTTCCTATAGCCCTTGGGCATCCCCGCTACTCATCTTAAAGAAGAAAGATGGAGGTCATTGCATTGTGATAGACTACCACCAATTGAATTCTTTGACCAAGAAGGGCTCATACCCCTTGCCACATATTGATGATGCTCTCTGACGTCTTGGAGGCTCTAAGTTTTTCTCCACAATAGATCTGGCATCTGGATACTGGCAAGTTGACCTGTTTCCCAAGGATTGCCAAAAAGCCACGCTCATTACATCTGAAGGGCTTTTTGAGCCTACTTGCATGCCGCAGGGACTCTGCAATGCCCCAGCTACCTTCCAAAGGGCCATGGAATCCATCCTCTGCAATTTGAAGCTGTCATGTGTTCTAGTATATTTGGATGATATAACAGTTTTCAGCGCTACCTTCACCAATCACCTGGCTAATCTCAAAGAGGTGTTCATAAAGATTCCAGAATCTGGTCTCAAGCTAAAACCTTCCAAGTGCGCTTTCTTCAAAGAGTGTCTTGAATTCTTGGGCCATGAAGTAACTCAGACAGGGATTCACCCAATGACTAAGAAGGTTGAGGCCATTGAAAAAATGCTTCTGCCCACCAACCTGCAAGAGGTACAAGTCTTTCTAGGGATATTGGGCTACTATAGACAGTTTATCCCTTACTTTGCCAATACTAGTGAACCTCTAGTCCAGCTGTTACGTAATTTCCCTTTCAAATGGACTTCCAGTCAGCAGCAAGCCTTTGAAACCCTTAAGAAAAAACTCAAAGAAGCTCCCATCCTAGTGTATCCTGACTATGATAAGGAGTTCATCCTATACACTGACACTAGTGATCTTGTTATTGGGGCTATTCTGGCCCAACTAGATGACAAGGGTGTAGACCATCCTGTTGCTTACACTTCCTGCATGCTAAACAAGCATGAGAAGAACTATAGTGTCACAGAGAAGGAGTGCCTCACTGTGTTGCATGCAGTCAAGTAGTTTTGTCATTACATATACAGCACCCATTTCACAGTTGTCACTGACCATGCTTTGCTTAAATGGTTATAACAACTTAAGGAGCCAGAAGGGCACCTAGCTAGATGGGCCCTACGTCTGCAAGGTTACAACTTCACTGTGCTCCATTGCCCTGAGATTCAACAATAGAACGCTGATGGGCTATCCAGAATGCCCATTCTTGCTTTACATCCTGCAGAGGCTGACTGGTTGTACAAACTAATTAGATACCCTTCTTCTTGGGAAAGTGAGACAAAAGAGGTCCAACTGGCTTTGTCCAAGCTGTCTGAAGGTACCCTCATACGTGACAATCAACTCTTCAAAAAGGTACGAGATCAGTATCTGCCTTATTTATAACCCAGTCTTTGTCTCTCATTGGTGTTGCAAGCTCATAAGGAGACTGGGCATGGAGGCATTGTCAAGACTTTTGAATGGCTTCAGAAGAATTACTTCTGGGAAAACCTTTGCCTGCTAATCCTAGACGTCATAGTTAGTTGCCACAACTGCCAGCTGCAGAGGCCCCAAGCTGTTGCCCACAAGTTTAAACTAGTTCCCTCTCAGCATGCTTTTCATACTGTCAGCATTGACGCGGTAGGTCCTCTCCCCTGCTCACGCTCTGGGTGTTGCTTTATCCTGATTGCTGTTGATCACTTCAGCAAGTGGGTAGAGGCTTTCCCTACAAAGGACATCACGGCTAAGACAACTTCTGCCTTCCTGTTACAAGATGTTTTCTACCGCCATGGCTGTCCTCAAGTGTTTCTCTCAGATAATGGGACTAACTTCAATGCAAAGCTGGTAACCTCTGTTGTCAAAGCTTTAGGGTCCCACCAGTCCTTCTCTGACCCCTACAACCCTTCTATCAATGGGGCAGTTGAGCGTGCAAATTTAACACTGGTCTCCATCATGAGGAAGCTCACCTACTCTGATGCTGCCAACTGAGACCTATACTTACCTGCTGCTTTCTTTGTGTATTGCCTTAGCAAACATTGTGTCACTGAGTACTCCCCTTTTGCTATGCTGTATGGGCAAGAGACTACTACTCCATTGCTCTTGGGGGGGCCCTGTTGTAGATTGAATGGATTAGACATTAAGTTGTCTATCTAGGAATTGAGTGATAGAACAAGTGCGCAATCACGCTATTGCATCCTAATTTTATTAGGGATAAAGACGTTTAAAACGCCTCTAAAACGGGTGTTCAATTTGCCTTTTGAATGCAAACAAGGCATGGGCTTTACTTCTGCAATTATAAATAGAACAACAAAGTTATTTATATCTACCTCCTTAAGGAAAGCCGCGTGGAAGTGATTGTTCTCTTACAGTGGACTTTTAGCTGTGCCAATCCATGCTCCTCCATTAGGGAAGACCTTCTGTCTGTGCCACCCTGCCCCTGGTGGCAATTCCCCTGCCTCACACTATATAAGTGCAATACTATCTAAATAAACACCAGTTTTGTCTTATTATCTTCTTATATTCTTCTGTTCTTACCCAGGCTGTCACTATACCACAACAGGTATAGTATTAAGATAAAGAAGTAGTAGACTAACTATTTGTAGAAATCAGCACCCAGGCTGCATATTTTACAAAAGGCCCCCTGCTTTCCTCTGATAGGGCCATGAATCCTGACAACCACATTAAGGATCTAGTCAACTGCATAATTGATATACAGGCCACTGCCTACACTTCTTCAAACAAAACTAAGATGCTTGAGCTTTCTCCCAATAATGCTGGACACTCCCCCTTGCCTTAATTTGATGTTGGTGACCATGTTCTTTACTACCAACACAGAGTAGGTGGACGCACACATAAGTTGGACACTCTGTGGATTGGCCCTTTGGAAGTAATTTTTTTAAACTAGGGTCCAAATACACTGTAAAGCTCTTCTCCAGTGATTATTCTTTTGCTCAAGTGCATGCCAAGTTCCTCCGCAAGTACCACCCCCCCTAAGGCCAATCTAGGGGAGGGCAATGTTGTGAATACCGCTATTCACCATGTGTTATTTTGCCTTTGGTGGGCCATTTCAAAGATAGATCTCTCACTTTTGTTTTTGCCTCTCAAAATGAGTTAATGACTGAATCAGGAAATACAATTTTTTGGTTTCTTGACTCTGCGCAACTCACTTGCCCCACTCATGCTTGTGGCGAGTGATCCTACCATCCTGGTAGTGTTTTGTGGTACTTCTAACCAATATATATTACATTTCATATTCACCAATAAAAATTAAGTTCTATTCACATTTTTGTCTTTGTGTCTTCAGTACTTCCGCGCCTCTCTCTAGCCACAACTAGTAGAGATTATTCTTCCAGGACTGCAAGGTAATCACATAGCCGTCCCTGTCATCTAACCAAGACTTAGTACAAATCCAATCCTAAGGTTAGGATTCCTGTTGTGTGTCTGTGCCGCGCCTCAGAACATGACAGGTGTATTTTGTCACCAATTCACATAGTAAACATATGGGTCATTATTTTAGGGATTAGGCCAATTTCTAATACACATGCTGCCCAAGTCGCAGCATAACACAGTTTGATTTTGAAAAAATCAAATTACAAATGTTTATATTTAAAACAGTAATAACTCAACAAAAAGTTAATATTTTTTCACACTGTAAACTATCAAAATGAACCTTCAATCTTATCTTTTTATTGATGTTAAAATATCAATATATATATAATATTGAATATTAAAGCAAAAGCAATTTAAAAGAGCATATGTCAGATTTTATTATATTATTTTGATAATGAAATAAAATAGATTGCTTAAAGATTCTAAAGGTTATTTTTCATTAATTAATATATGCTTTTTATTTAACAAAATTAAAGATAAGATCAAGAGCATTATTTCCGCATTTTATTTTATTTAAAAGGCTTAATTATTTAGGATTTTATGGTAGTTTGAAGTTAGGATGTTAATTTATTTGCTGTTTAGATAAATTTTGAGGTTCAAGTGAACTGTGAACCTCAAATTAAGCATTTTTTAGATACAATTCTTTAATATTTTACATTTCAAAAATATGCGGAACAGTTATAATTAAGTCAATATATCATTTTAATTGATTTGCATAGATTACAAAGAGGATATGATGTAATTTGATGCTTAGCTGATACACATATATCACTTATGCATGAAAGCAGGGGATTTCATTTATTCTAGAAATATAAATTCAAGTTGAAATTGTAAATAAAGCTGTCACATCATTTCTTTCAGAATGATGTCATAAGGCTTGGTATATAAGAGCTAAAGCATCACCTAAGATTTACTTCAAACCATCTTCACAAAAAGATATAATTTCTGCAATCAGCACTCTTTTGCAAGGCATATCTACAAAGCATCTCTTTATTAGCAATCACAAAACCAATATTATGGAATCTGTTAACTTTACTTCTGCCATGAAGCCATTTTCCTCACTGGGAGCATCAACAAAAAGAGAAAGAATTGCTATGCTAAAGAAAGCATTCCTCTTTGTTTCTGGAGGCAATCTTAATTCCTTCACCAATCACTTCCTCACTCAAACTGAGTTTGGAAAAACATAGTTCATTCCTTTAATCCAAAATCAGAAACTAAATGGGATAATTGACAACTTAAAGGATCTTCTGAAATCTGCTCCTCAAAAGCATCTCCCAGCCTTGAGATCTCTGGTTACTTCTGGTTACTCTTTAAAAGAGCTTACTGATATGGGGTTTAATATAACCAAAAGTGAGTTTGAATACTCAAGAAAAATAAATAAAAATAAAAATGTAAGCTTAAACAAAAAAGCCAAAAAGATAATAACTATTCAATAAAAAAAGAAATAATCAAAAAAAACAATTAAAAAACTACTAGAAAATTCTTTTGAAACAAGCCAGTTTACAAAAAAAGCACCAGAAAAAATTTATAAAGACATTGAAAAATAAATGAATGAATATTCAACTGAACTATAATATTCTCTATTAAAAACAAAAAAGAAATATATGAAAATAAAAAATGAAATTTCAATATCACTTTCAACTTATTATAAATTAATACCAAAAAATATAATAAAAAGTAAAAAAACAAACTGACATGTGTAATATTTGTAACTTAAAATCATCCTTAGAAAAAAGAAAAGAAGAATGTGAAAGTAAAAACTTATTATTGCCAGAATCTATAAACAGTGACTTAAAAGCTATTAATCAGCACCAAGACTTTTATGCTATCAAAATATGGAATATAAGAAAGATATCAATGAATTAGATAATGAATCATTTATTATAGTCATAGATTTTAAGGAGAATTTAAAAGTTGGTGGTGGTCCAATTGAATTCAATAAATGTTTTTATTCCAAAAGACCTATTTCTTTATTGGGGCTTGCATTGGTATTTAAAGAAAACAATAAAGTTAAATATGAATACCATGATTTTTTATCTCAAATATTGTCTCATGATTCTTTGTTTTCAGGTGAATGTCTAATAAGTCTTCTTAAATCAGATAAGTTTTTTAAAAAAAATATCAAAGTATGGACTGATAATGGAAACCATTTTAGATCCTATGAATTCTTATATTATCTATTTAAAGAGGCACCACAATATATTAAAGGGTCTATTAAATACAATAGATTTGTAGAATGTCATGGGAAAAGTATTGTTGATGGTCACTTTGGTGTAATATCAAAAACATTAAAATAGAAAGAAAATCAGCTTTATATTAAGAATATAAATGATATTAAAATATTTCTGAGCAAGAAGAAAAAATAAAAGATTTATATAAATCAGCGCTATCAGGCTCAAATATTTCTCAAAAGTCATTCTTTTATATTTATGAGAGAAAAGTTAGGCCTATAAGGAGAGAGCTTGAAGTTAAAAATCTGTGCATTAATCTTTCATATTTGATGAAAGATGGGAAGTTGTATACTTCACCTTTAACATTTTAAAGTTTTTCAGAATATTCTGAGATAACTTATCATTTGAAATCACGTGATGATACCAGAGAAACAAAAATATCAGAAGATGTTAGTGGTGCATTAGAGCAAGTTCATGAAGTAGGGCAGCTTACTAGAGGGTGTATTTTAAATAGAGTTATCAGTCTTTCAAAAACAACAACCTTTTTTTTGAAACAAACTAAGAATATTTATGATGAGCCAAAGATAGGGTAATAGCATTTATAGCTTTGGGGCTGCTATTACTCTCCCATGCAACTCATAATAAATATTTTTAGCTTGTAGTATGTAGTAGCACTTAAGATATTTCCAGCAATATTATAAGGTGTAATTTTCAATTCTAAAATTGATAGTTATTTTTTTTAAAAATAACTAAGCCCAAGATCAATTAAAGATTTGAAACTGATTGTATTTTAATCTTTCTGAATAATTTGAATATGAATAATGTAATTAAGTTATAAAATAATCATTCCAGCGCTTAGGCATAACAAGAAAAATAATGACCCATATGTACACCAAAAGTCAACTCACACCATGTTGTTTGTGAATCCATGTATTTTGGATTATATTTTGAATGGTTTTGCTTTGCATGTGAGCACTTCTTTGCTGTGTTGACCCATTTTGCCCATTAACATCACAAAACCCTGTTAACAGAGTGTATATTTTAACCTGATAGTTGTATTTTGTTTAAATCTGAGGTATTTTTGGTTGTCCCCATAGATTCTAAAACTACTGTACAGATCTGCTTTCACACTGGGCTTCTGTTTCCCCTTTCTCCTACAGGTTCCTTCCAAACTTTCTCCAGTTGCTCCTCTTCTTGGCTGATTCCTCCCTGACCATCAATTTTCAACTGGAAAGGCTTTTTATATAAATAAAGAGCTTTTGGAGAGTAGGCTTTAAGCCAAAATTCTAATTGAGTTCTACCTTTCAATCTTTACCAATTTTCAATTTCAGATCTTAACCTTTAGAAATATATATTTTTATTTTATTCATTCTAAAGTTTCTCATTTTTCTTTTCTTAAATAAATGGAAGTTGTTAAAAAACAAGCCTTAGGCTTGTTGTATCCATTATTTTCTTTTAAGGAATCTTTTAATAGTTAGTTGTACCAGTTTGCTGACGGAGAGTATCCCAATATTGACATTCCCTTAGTTACTAATTGTTCACTATTAAATACCTTATTTTATCTTCTTTGCTTAGATTTTTAAACTCTATCACTCCTTTTGTAATCCAGTATAAGTTCTTAGCAGGATTCTGTAAGATTATACTACAGACAGTTCCTACTTTTTTATATCTTTTGAATCTTAATCCCAATGCCTTACATACTTTAGTTTATAACATTGCACCACTATGAGCAAGACCATACAGTGCAAGACACACCCTGTAGGGATAGAACATGATGACAAGGGTCATTAAAAAGAAGATGATCAGGATAAAGCCATTGAAAAAATCTAAAAAAAAACTGCTAAGCAGACAAGATAAAATAATACCTTGGCTGTTTTATTGGTTTCAAACCACACTTCTCTCCCTGAACCCCAATTGCAAAATCTATCTCTGATCCTGGCCCCAGAGACCCCCAGAGCCAGACCCTCTTAAAAACACATCCTTACTGGACCAAGACGGGTGATGAAAAATATAGTTACCTGATTAATTTTAAAGACATCTTATTTTCCCACTTTAAGAATATTGAATTCACCATTTTTATCAAAACTACTGTGGGATAAGATTTTTTGGAATTGACACAATACATAGACTTACAAGTGTCAAGTTTAAACTTCTGGGAAGTATAATAAACAGAAAAAGGGGAAGATTTAAGAAGAGAATGATACTTTATTGAATATGAATATATAATAACTAGGCAGTTGCCCCAAGGACAGCATAAAAGTTGAATTTAATAAATTAATTAAATTTGTTTTATTGTCTTTTTAGACTTGTATTACTTATGGCATGTTTAATTAAAATTTTATTTAACTGCTTTATTAAAAGGTAATTTCAATTATATTTATTTAAGTTTAAAATTAAAATTATATACTCCAAGTATAAATAAAAACTAAACCTAAATAATTATAGTATCACTTTTAAGTTTAGTAAGGCTAAACTAATTATTTTATAATTTAGTAATTGATTTTTAATGGCTTTAAAAATGTAGAGCTGATCTGCAGCTTTTAAATAAGCTATTGGACATCAAAATCGGCTTAGTATTCACTGAGATGCATTGATTTTAGTTTTTGTAGTGTGTATTAAAAGTAAATTTAGATAATATCAAATCGAGTCCGAGCCTTTGATTATGACGCGAACCCAATTACAGCGCTTAACTATATATCTCAGCATCTAGAGCAGCTAGAGCTATCATGTTTGGTACCATTTTGATCGGAATCATCTAAAAAATTGATCTACGTCCTCTAAATTTCATGAAAATCATCATATGGAATCATAATTTTATCATAGTTAGTTTACTCCACTGATGTTCTTTTGGGATGAAGCTGTGTCAAGCAAGGTTTACTCTGAACAATATGCAGCCACTTGGATCAGGTGATGCATCCAATTGGAATATTCTATTATTTCACTTGAATAATAAGAATTTCGAAATGTCCAAGCCAACCATCTCCTTCTTTAAACCAATATTTATATTATAATTTAAACCGTATCACTTTAAATTGACCAAGCTCTCTTTTCATCATCAATTTTATCGTCAGCACAGAGCATAACCATCCAATCGTGTAAAACAATCTAAAACAATTGCTGCTTCTCTTCCAGTTTTAATCCACCCATTCTAGAGTTGGGTAATCTAGAAAGATAAGCCACTTCGATAAGGTTGAATAGGGTTAGCCACTAATTTAAAATACAAGTAATCAAATACAAATTTATTAAAGTTTGAGTGGCTTATAATTCAGTTCAACATGATTTAGACCACACTCCACTGAATTCATTCTGTGTACTTTCAGAGATGCATGTAAGGGATTGAATGTGAGGATGAGCCAAATTGAGCTTTTGGCTTAACAATCAACTTTTAAAATGAAATTTAACTAAAAATCAATTCAGTCAAATCCCTTACAGCTTGAGCCCACTCGAGGTGACATTACAGACAGACAGACTCACTTTTATATATATTAATATATAGTATCATGACAAGCTACATACCGTCCATGTACGTCATGGGGGTCATGGGGCTTATCTGAGTAATGTTCCTCTTGAGTCATGAGGCTTAATCAAGTTGTGTTCCATTTAGGACCTGGATTGAGTGATTCCTGTCATAGATGGTTGACTGATAATGGTGCCACCAGTTTATTGACTGGCCAGTGAACCATTTGGTGAGCCATTTGGTGATCTACTTGGGGCGTCAATTCCCCAAGAGGGAGTAATCAAAGATGTTGTGACATCTCCTCCTGGAGTGCTGGAAGGCGGAGCCTTGGGAATTTTCTTAAGAGTGTCAGGGATGTGTGCCTGGTATTAATCCAGTTTGGCGTTGGGAACAGGGACTCTGGAATTTTGTTGGGCTGTTCTTGCTTTGCATAGGCAGAGGCGGTTGTGGTGCATACATTTCAGTTCAGTCCAAGCTCTAATCCCTTTGATGAGATAGGTGTTGTTGGGCTTGACTTCCATGACAATGCCTGGTCCACGCAATCCTGGGTCCAGCTTGTGTTGATCATGATTGACAACTCAGATTTTGTCCCTAACTTGAAATCTCTCTTGTTGTAATGGGATTGTTTTTCTTTCAACCCTTTGGTGTTTCATCTCCTCTTGGTCTTTTCTGGCGCGTTGTACGCTAGGGTTGCTGTTGTCTGGCACCTTTTTGGGCAGAGGTAATTGTGGTCCTGCAGCTGTACTAACAAAAGCGGGCTTTTGTCCATAGACAAGTTCATAAGGGTTTTTACCCTATTGCGGTTAACTATTGTTCTACAGACCATGAGCGCGGTTGAAAGCATGTCAGCCCAGGTCTTTGGATTGTTAGCAGATAACTTACTGAGGGCTTCTACAAGTGTGCTGTTTAGTTGTTCTACTTGTCCATTTGCTTGAGGATGATATGGACTGGTTGTGATGTGTCTTATCCCATTCTTGGCAAGATAGATATTTGTGTCAATGGCCTTAAGTTCAGTGCCTCCATATGTGATTATTAGGTCATGTTTACCAAACTTGACTATGATTTCTTTCCCAAGGAATTGTCTCACATTGTTGCCCTTGTGCTCTTTAGTGGCTTGCGCCACGGGCCATCTGGTTGCATAGTTGATAGCTGTGATGATGTACTTTTTGCCCTTGTTTTTATCAGGCATTGGTCCCACAATATCCAGTGACCATACCTTGAAGAGTTATGTGATGGATACAGGTACTACTGACTTGGGTGGTGCTTTGGTTTGGGTGTACTTCTCACAGACTTTGCATTGTTCCAGTACCTCTCTGATACCATCTAGCATGTTGGGCCACCAGTAGCGTGTCTTGAGGTATTTGTGAAATTTTCTACTGTGGGTGTTTCCAAGGTTGCTGTGTTATTGGAGGATGGTGTCAATCTTTTGAGTTGACAGGATGTAAGGTACAGTGTCACCATTTGGAAGTATTCTATGCAGAGTATCATATACGTTTTTGAACAGATGTTTGTTCTTGAGGACTTTTTCTTGGATGTCCATTGGTGTGTCAGGTGGAACCCTTCCTGGAGATTCCCCATGATATACATGGGCCAGTTGGGGTCACTATCAGCGCAGAGAACATGTTTGCTGTATAGCCTTGACAGGGCATCTGCAGTCAACATTTCCTTGCCTGGCTTGTATTCAATTTGCATGGGGTATCTCTGTATGAGACTCATTCATTTGGCTTGTCTTCCTGATAGGTGTTGTTGTGTTTTGAAGAATATCAACAACTTGTGGTCGGTGAGTACTTTGAATGTCTGGGCTCCTTCCAGATAGCATCACCATTCAATGAGGCAATGTATGATGGCAACCAATTTCTTATTGTGTATGGGGTATCTTTGTTTGCCATCTGATAGCTTCCTTGATTCATATGCCACAGGAAGGAAGTCCTTTTGGGCCGTTTGGATACGGAAGACTCCTCCTATGGCATAATCAGAGGCATTGGTTTCTAGCTTGTAGATACCCTCACAGTTCAAGTATTGTGGGATGGGGGCAGTAACCATATGTTCCTTCAGCTGGCAGAAATGTTGGTCTTGTAAGGGTGTCCAGACAAATTTGGTTGTTTTCTCGGTGATGGTTGACAAGGAAGCTGTTAGGGCGCCCCAGTCAGGGATGAACCTTCTTACGTAGGCTACCATTCTAAAAAAGGTGTAGAGTTCACTTTTATTTCTTGGAGCTGGCATCTCAGTTATGTCATGTATATTGTCTGGATCTGGTTTGATTCTGTCCTTGCTGATAATATGACCGAGGAATGAAAGTTCTGTTGAGAAGAATTCATACTTTGACAGTTTTGCAACCAGTTGGTTTTCTTCAAGCGTGGGGAGGACCAGACATGCGTCTTTCCAGTGTTGCTCCAGGTTGGATCTGTAAATGATGATGTTGTCCAGGTAGATGATTGTCTGTCTTACAATTTGTTCCTTGAAAACTTTGTTCATGAAGATCACAAAGGTACTGGGAGTGTTTGTCATGCCAAAGTTGAGAACAACACATTCAAAGGATCCATATTTAGTTTCAAATGTGGTCTTTTTAATGTCATCAGGTTTCACACAAATTTGGTGGTAATCTTCTGTCAAATCAATCTTTATGAAGATCTGGGACCCCCCCAGGGTGTCAAAAAGGTCGTCAATTAGGGGTAGGGATACCTGTTCTTAATTGTGACCTTGTTGAGCGCTCTGTAGTCTGTGGCTAGGTGGAGTCCTCCATCTTTCTTTGCCACAAAGAAGACAGCAGCGCCATAAAGTGACTTTGATGGTTGTATGAGTCCTTTTTTGAGTGCTTTGTCAAGGTAAGCTTTTAGGGTGTCATCTTTTTGTGATGTGAG
The DNA here is from genome assembly GCA_014839935.2 of Entomophthora muscae. Lineage (NCBI taxonomy): Eukaryota > Fungi > Entomophthoromycota > Entomophthoromycetes > Entomophthorales > Entomophthoraceae > Entomophthora > Entomophthora muscae. The sequence continues at coordinate 150,137 of QTSX02003754.1, forward strand.
GTGGTAGATAGGTTGTGCTTTAGTTACACTCCCTTTGAGGTCAATTTTGTGTTGTATGCTGTGGTCAGGAGGTAGTCCTGGTAGTGTTTCTTGGAAGACAGTGGGGAAATTGTTAACTAACTGGTCTCAGATGTGGTCCTTTTCATGCTGAGTCTCTGTATTTTTA